>JAWWEQ010050756.1:0-11077 GCA_035583055.1 Torymus tubicola
AAATATCACATATATATATATATATATATATATATATATATATATATATATAACTATTAAATTTTATTTTCAAAAAAAAATTTATTTATCTAAATTATTTATTTTTATTTAAATCAACATTTCTCAATAATACTTATAAATATATTTACAAATCATAAAATTTTCTTTACGTATAATATCTTAATAAAATATAAGTTTTCCACATTGATAAAATTTAGTATAAATATATAGATTTAACATTTTACCGTTGACTATAAATAAACGATAAAAATATAAATACTAATAAACCAAATAATTCTGCGTGAAATCTGGAATATCTGATCTAAGTGAATAATTTATAATTTTATATAAATATATAAAACATTTTTATAACATTTTTATAGTATCACCAAATTCAACATTCCATAATCAATACTCTGGAAACTGCTTCCTCTTTTGTGTCGAATATAAACAAAATATCTGAAGTTAAGAATAAATAATAATAATCTTCTTAATGGATTACATACATGTCAAATATAAAGTTAAAGTATCAAATAAATTGCAATCACTCTATAAGTGTTATACGCCACTTTTAAAAAGAATTACCACAGCAAAAGAGAGCTCTCTTCGCAAATTGCAGAAAAACGTGAAATACTCATAGAATTACAAACATTTACGAACCCATACATTTCCAAGTACTTTCGCGTCTTCGCTCGCCTATATACCTTCAGCCACATACATATAGCGCGTGCGATAGAAACTCGAGCGCGCGGGGGTTTGAAACATTGAGAGAGCCGCGGGAGAAGAATAACTTGAACGGCCAGAGTAAAAGGAAAGAATAAAGCTTGCGCGCATACGGAGGGTAATTCAGGTTTTACTTTACGAGCCGTGCCAACTTTTTTAAGAATCTCTTAGCCTGTTATACGATTCTGAACGGATGAGAGTGGATTCATAAAATTTTCATCGGTTCGACGCGCTCGCACACGATCTTATCTCACATGATACTATATTGTATTGTAGTTTCTATCGCGAGGCCAGGCAGACTTGTGTATTTGATAAGGGAGAGAGAGAGAGAGAGAGTGAGAGAGAGATAAAGAAAAGGAGAGAGATATAACTTAAACTTATTTAGGCTTGAGGAAGAAGGACAAGTATTTGTGTTGGAGTCGAAAAAAAAGTAACAAAAGATAAAAAAGTAAAAAAAGTAAAACAACCGAGTTTACCACAAATTTATGATAACATAACTTGCGCAAACGAACAATTTCTTTTTCCACCACTAGAATTTATACTGAAAATTATTGTTTATGTGACTTGTACTAATTTTTATGAGAAATTAGTTTGTCTCTCTTCACAATAAAAAAATAGTAACTTTATCTACAGGATTTTTTTCTTCGTACAAAATCCGAAAAACATCCGTGACTCCTACGAATCAAAGTCCGATCTATTGAATCTACCCTTCCCATCTCATAAAACTCTTTTTCCTTTTTTCCCCTACGAATCAATAACAATCACCACCTCACGTTTCTACCCCGCCAGCAACCTTTTCCTCTCCACCTGCTTTCCGACACAGAAAAAGTAACAGCGGTAGTGGGAAAAGGGGAATCTCCGGGACCCCTAGGGGGCTGAGGCGACTTAACCGACTGATGAGCGCCTCGTAATTAAACTCGGCAACGCTCCCTCACCGTATCCTATCTCTCTCCCTCTCTCTCTGTCTCTCTCTAGCGCCGCTTAATTAAAGGTCGTGTTCGCAAACGCTGCCTGGCGATAAGTGAATTGGCGCCCCCTTTTTCGAAAAGTACCAGCAGCAACAGCAGCAGCATCTGCTACAAGCGTCACCACCACCAACGCTACCACCACTGGGATCGATCTATCTCTCGTGTGCGCGCGTTCTACCTCCCTTCTCTCTCTCTCTTTCTCTCTCTACCACTGGCGCGCAAGTCGACGCTCGTGTGTACTGCGCCGCGCCGATATTTCCCAGGGAGATATCTGGGTAGGCGGCAGTATACTCGCGCCCGCCACGGATAAACGACGACGACGAGCGTCGCTTGTGCTAAAACTTAACTTTTTGCAACTCTCACGCCGCAATAATATATTCACGTTTAGATAAATACTCACACCGCGTGCACCACACAAGGTATATACGTATATATATATCCACATAATATAAACATACACGCGTTGCGGGGGTGTGTGATAGAAAAAGGCAACAGGTTAGAAAATAAAATCTACGTGTGCTTGTAGTAAATCGTCGAGGAGTGCATAGATCATTGTCAAGGGGAAGATGAGCGTCGAAGACGTGCTGAATTACAAGCCGAGCGAGGAGGAGGACTTTTACGCGCTTCTAGGTTGCGACGAGTCGGCTACGGTAAGAAGGGGGTAATTGTTTTTGAGGGGGGTTATTTAGTTATAGAGGGTTGTATATAGTACTGATGTAAATGCACCGGCTTGTTGTGGTGCGTTCCACGCGGGTTTTTATTTAGAGAGCGAGCGCTAAGATATGCGGCGGCCGCTATGTATACGACCGCGTGTTGTTGAATACCAGATGATTGTGTGAGAGATTTCGAGAAATCGTTGTCGTAGTGATTCTTATTTTGAGGGTAAGGGGTTATTCATAAGCATGGGTATAAAAATGTAAGACTATATCATGCGTACCTTTAGTACAATTTTTATAGATCTTGTGTTTTCTTTCACATTAAATTATTTAGCGTAATGGTTATTAACTCCTTTTGCTAACATAGATTATTACAGTCATCTTATTAATATTGCTTAATAATAATTTAATGCACAAGGTCCATGGATGATTTAACGTGAGATTTTACATTCGTTTCGAAGTGCAAACACGAGGCGAGTAATTCGGTCGCGATATGCATCTATGAGTAGTGTTCTTAAAATACTTTAATTTTACACTTTTATTGTGACGTTTCTTTCTGACGGACACTTAATTGATCGACACGAGTGACGCTAAACTAGCTTTTATTAACAAAAATGTTTCAGGGTCTCGTCATTTAGTTTGAATCTATTATTAGAATTTCTTTGTTTTCCAGCTGCTTTTCACATAACAATTGTGCCAGTTTCAGAAAAAGAACTGTGCTAAATTTTATCGTTAATTGCTTTACTACTTTTAAGATATAATTGTATATATTACAGATGATAGTTTGTATTGTTTCTTAGATAATAGTTGAGCAGTGTGTGTATATGTGTGTAAAAATAATAGAACGTCGCAATTTTAAATCAAAATTCATAGTACATGCTGTTGAATAATGTTCGTGTTGATGCCTTTTCTTGATGAACCATTGAACGACAGCATTTTTATATGCGAGTACGCATTATAAGACGATTAGTGAGTACTTCTGTAAATTAATGAAGAGTAACATATATATTTGAGAAAAGAAATCTGCTTAAGAAATCTATATAGAGATTCCAAGTGTTCAGAATATGCAAAAGATGAATTACAAAGCAACGGAATTTAATACAGCGAAAAAGTTTAATCGGAAGGTTCCCTTGAAACTTATAAATCAGATATTATAATTGTAAATATCAAGTTGAGGATTTCGATTAAAGAATTGGTTAAAATGTGAAACTTTTATTATTTCCTTCCACGATCACCTTATTGCTTTCTTTAAAATTTTAATTTGATAAATAGCATAGTATATGTACGGTATTAATATAAAAAACAAATTTATTTATTTCGAATGACAATGTCATGTATTCAAATTTGTCAAATTTCTTTTTTTAAGCATAGCCATATTTTATTTAAACTTGATTATCACATTATCAGTTATATTTGAATTTCATTTTTCCGTAGAAGACTATATTTCTCAATTTGTTTTCAATTTAACATCAGACAATATTGTTGACGTAAAAAAGAAACCGTTTAAAAAAGAAAAAAATAGTTTTACCATGTTACGAAACGAGATTTTACATATTTATTGAATAGACAAATAGTTTATATTCAAAATTCATTTTCTTAAATAAAATGTAACATCACTGAAATTACAGAAGCTACAAGAGAAACTGGTTCTTGACTTCCTTAGATCTTACATTATTTTCGCGAAACAATTTCATTGATCAGTCATGATGAAATTTATATCAGAACGTAGAGTGCGGAACATAATTGTTGGTAAAGTATTCATGGAGAATTTAAGCCCCTTCGATAGCAGCACTTTTAATAATTAACTATCTAAAAGCTTTGGGATCCGCAAGTAAACAGCTTTCAAAAGCAGATTGTCTTGCAAAGACTGTCGCAACCCTTTATATCATTAATAATACTCACACGGTTCAATATTTTACATCAAGTACAACATATTTAAAACCGTTCACTTTAAGCAGATCAATGTTCTAAATTACGATATCAATCATATGAAGAAAACACAAAATTCTCACTAGACTGGATACTAGGATGGAATTTGAAAGAAAAACTGAACCGTAACCCAAACTGTGGCTCATCTCATATCAGTTTATCTAGAAAACTATTTTTAATTTGACTTTTCAGAAAGATCGTAAAGTGTCATAAGCCACGGTAGAGTAAAGCCACTCACCTCCTGCATCTATATATTCCGCGAACACATATATACCGCCTTTTCAAAACTCTCTTATTTACTTCTCTCCTTCGAATGCAATTCCCGGAATCTCTTTCTCAAACTCACAGCCTCGCACAGCATCTCATCTCCATATTTATTCGATTAAGCGTTATTTTTCAACCAACACTCCAGTTCACTGTGGCAACTGTCGATTCTCGCGAGCTTCAACCCTGACAAATATTGACGCACTGCGGCCCGCACCACGTAGTTTTCGATCTGCGAATAGATCAGTGGCACAATATTTTGTCGTAATGAAAGAAAAATAAAGCGAGAAAAGTGAAAGAGAGAGTGAGAGAGAGAGAAATTGATTATATCGCAGCGGGGTTCACGCGCCTGTCGTCCCGAGTAATTAATGCCTCGATAACTCCTTCGTCGTCGTGTCGTTGCAACTTTTTCCGATCAATCGCTCGCGGCTTTTCATTTTTCAATGACGCACCGCAAGGAAAATAAATGAGGATTTTACGAGTGTCAAATCGTTGTTCATCTGCGGCCTCATATTGATTTGATCACACCTGTATAGCCGGGTGTCGGTGCTACGTTGTATCGACCTGTTTTTTTCTGTTTTCGTCGGTACGGCTTATTAATGCTGGCGCTTATCTGTCTCGAGAGTATGTTTACACGCCGCGAGACGATAAAACCGTTCGATCAACATACGCGGTGCTCGAGCGAAGCGATCATCTGTAATGAAAGTTTTTGCGAAATTAAATTATCGGTATCAAAAAGATAATTGCCTGACACGATATTTCGCGAATATAACGGTGAAAAAGAAGATCGTGCATAAATCAGCTCTATTCAAAAGAAAACTGAATATTTGTATGAAGTATTATATGTTGGCTCTTAAAAATTTTAAAAATTCGATACCATTTCTCCATCGCATCTAACACAAGTGTGTTATTTCAGTCGAACGGAAGAATTGCATCCATCGCGTCGTAAAAATTTTATAAGGTTTTCTTCACAATTGAATCTTTTCTCTTCTCAGAAAAAAAATGCAATTTCAGCAGAACTGCTCGTTATATAGTATATGATATGGGAAAATGAAAATCTGGTTATTCGCGGTTATCGCGCCGTCGCTCGTGGATTATAATTTTCGTTAATGACGTCGCTTTTGGCTTTTCAGGTTGAACAGATCACTGCCGAGTACAAGGCCAAAGCACTTCAGTACCACCCAGACAAAAACGAGGGTAACAAGGAGGCTGAGGTCAAGTTCCAACAGTTGAAAGTAAGTTTCCAATTAACCATTTCTCTCGCAACGATCGAAAGTGGTGGATATATACTTAGTCTAATTTCACTCATTATGAAATTACGTCGCGATGATTGTGCAATTGCCATGGTAATTAATATTGGGTCGCAGGAAATGACATTCCTGGGTTGACTGCTTTGACGAATTGATCCGCTCTATAGTTTTTATATATACCTGTGTATATACATGCGTAAATACTTGCCATACGCTTGCATACATATGCATACATAAATACGTTTATGTTATACAACGTTGGGTAAACCAGCTGGTTGAACATAATTCCTCAATTTGTTTTTGTTTGAATTTCGTGGAATACGAAATAAATTACTTCCATTGTTAAACAGTTGATTATAATAATCTCTACCATAATGTTAGCCATAAATTATTATTATTCCTAGCCTTACGATTAAGGAAATATTTGGCTTTTATTTGATAATTATATACAATATACCAATCAAAAGTAAATTTTTGGAATTTACGTTTGACAACATTTAGATTTTAACTATAAATTCTTTTAAGTAGATGTATAACATATTTACTTTTACATATTAAAACTATAAAATATATAGTTAATTTTCTACCAGGATTATTAATTTCTATACTACAAAGATTAATTTATTCATGAACAACATGATTATTATTTTATCATACTTTTCAGAGCTTACTGGCAAAGTACACAAGAATACATTATGTATAAATAAATAAAGTACCACTCGCGAATATTTTTATCTTCATAAATCACAATACAGATATCAAGGACACTTCCATTTCGTTGTACACCCTTTCAGCTCTCCTTCTCGCCACACTGTAACCGCAACTAATAGATACCCGAACGCAATAACATTTCCACTTCAACACGGGCAATACGCGCTCGTATATAAGCACGCGTGCGCGCAGTGAGAAATATCAAATAAAGCACGTGCGCGTTGCTGTACCAACGAACGCGACGACTATACTACACCAATTTCCACTACTGCCACATGTGCGCTCGCGTATAAGCGAGGTGCAGTAAAACTCGTTGATAGCCGGTGCGGTTTCGGTCGTTAAACCCTATATATAAACCTTATATATATATACGTGCGGCTTGAGGACAGTATAAGTTGCGGTCGCCCCGTTAAACGCGCCCCGCGAATACACGAAGCTTTTCCGTTTGTAGGGAAAAGGTTTACGAGGCGCGTGGCCGCGTCTTGTAAGTGGAGCAACTTCGTCGTCTTTTTTTTTCTCTGCTAATGGTGTTTTAAGTTTCAAGGATGTCGCTTTATCGGGTCGATCCTAGACGTTTGGAAGTAGGTGCTCGAAGTGCACTGCTGCTTTCTGCGAAGCTCCGCGAAATTTCCGCCTTCTCGGTAATTAAAGGGAGAAAGCTTTTAAAGGGACGTGAAATGTAGTTCAGCAAACGTCGATGTATAGTTCAATGGGGGAGATGTATAATTAATTGGAAAAATAGTATTGTATGGGATGTGAGTTGGCTTGTTTCTTATACGTTTTATAATGGAGAATATTGAGCGGGGCGCTAATTGATTTCAAATTATAATATTGTTTGGTTTTATTTTAATGCTATATTTCTTACAATAATATGGAAATAATGAACTTCTAAACAAATGAATAAAAATTCTCATTCAATTTCCCATTTCAAGGGTACTTATTGAATACTATTGAATTTCAAGAATATTATACACTGCAGTGTAATATCGACATTTTTCTGCAAAATCCTCTTTTATTAGCCAACTTTGCAAATAGCCTTTTATGCGAACTCTAATACTTTCTCGAATCATATTAAATTTACGGTATTGTTATTAGTTCAAAATGTAATAAAGTTTTTATTTCTTTTAATCATTTATTGTATTTAATGTTGCAACTCTGAGCTGTACTCGCTTTTTATGCGCAACTGTTTTTCTAAATTTTCAAATGCAAAACAAGTTTATCGCGTATAGCGTATATACATTGTAGAATGCAGAAAAATGTAATCATATCAAACATATAATGCATTTTTTTCGCAATATAAATTATACATCAATTCTAAGATCAATTATTTCAACATTACTGTATTCAATGAAGTTCAATACATTCAAATATTCATAAACTAACAACAAAAACTTTTTCGAAATTACCATTTCACTATTACAGCATATGAAATTCCACGCCTTGCAAGCTACAATTTTCACTTCATACTCAACCCTTTATCGCCGTAACAATGCACACACACACACACACACACACACACACACACACACACACACACACACACACACACACACACACACACACGGTACAATTTCAGCAGCTTTTACATGAGCTTCGAAAGAACGACGCCGCGAACGCGAGTTTTTTATAAGCCAAATTGTTGCGCGTCATTCTACGCTTTTTAACGAGCAGCTTACAGCGCATTACGCTGTAATTTTTCTGGAAACTGCACAAACGTTAAGGGATTATTAGACTCAGCGGCCGGATTATGTACGCCCCTTTACAACTTCTCATGCGCATACCGCGATCCAGGTACATAGAGTCACATATAAAGTTCATGGTTACAAAGGACTCACATTGTATGCGTATACGGGAACATGAAAAGTTTACTTCGATGAAGAAAGTTTCGACGAATTTAAATGGAAACCCAACGTTACCCACGCGTATTACCGAACTTTTGGAGTTGATTGTTGAATTGGCGTAGGTGGTACAAAAGAGATTTGGCAACTGTAACGGTGAAGCTGCGGTTTGATTTTAATGATGAACTTGAGATAGTTCGTTGTACTATATATATAGAATCGCACGTATATAGTGTAGTATTATACATGTTCGTTATATTATGACTTGTTATGATGAAGTATTATCTGTCCTTGCAGTTTGCTAGCAAATACCGTTAAAATTAAAAGTCAATTTCTACAGCGTTAATGGGCGATACAACTCGCTTTTAGTCAGATAAAAGTTGTTTATTATACACTGAGAAGGATTTATTTATAGTTAATATATTTAGTAACAGTTAATACGAAATAGTTGATTTTAGGGAAATAAGGAAATTGTAAATGTGAAAACATTGACATTTGACTGAAATTCCAAAATATTACTATTAATGATGGTATATTAATAGTTAATATGCCATCATTAAATATAAATAAATTTTTCTGTGTATTTTTAATATATCTTCTTATTAACTATAAAGAAATTCTTCTCTCAGTGTACTTTTAATTGACCAATTTACCCGACATTAAATAATGTATTACGATCGTTATCATTGAATCTCTTATTTCTTATGATACTGGGAACGTTTTTCACG
The DNA here is from genome assembly GCA_035583055.1 of Torymus tubicola. Taxonomy (NCBI): domain Eukaryota; kingdom Metazoa; phylum Arthropoda; class Insecta; order Hymenoptera; family Torymidae; genus Torymus; species Torymus tubicola. Next base: position 9,068 of record JAWWEQ010050756.1, read on the forward strand.
TATAGCTGAGTATAAAGATTATTAATTTTATTCTATTTTTCTTTAGTAAACATGAAATTATTTTAGTTTAATTAAGGAAATTTAAACTTTGAAAAAGTATCAAGAATTGTCCGACATATATATTTGCCTATATTTTTCCTTCGCCTAAAGTTTGCTGCATATTTTACTAAAATAAGTTTTAATAATACTAGCATCATAACTTTCCATACTTCTTAAAATGAATTTCAAGAGAATGATTGTTTAGTTTCTTTGTATTGAACCATTTGATCAACCCAATTTCCTACATGATTGAATAATTTGGTCAACGAAAGCCACATTTTAATCAAATTTCGTAGTCCCAATCAAACCACTGCGGCAAAGCGGTGTACCAAAGTTCTACTCCTGCTTCACCTCAATTCTATACATTTTGCAACTAAAGTATGCAACAAATTTTATTCGTTACATTATTGACCACATATATTTCATCGGTACTTTGAAATACTTCTTTAAAAATCCGACTAATATAATCCTTCGTGAAATTAAAAACAAAAATCTTTCAATGCCACAATCAATTATCGTACACTCCGAAACGCGCAAAATCATGCGCATAATGATAATAGACTCTCAAATCACTCATCCGTCGCGCGACCTCATTGGTTCCAATTCGGCACGACCACTCATCCATGCTCGTTTACTCAAAACTCCCATTAGAGCGAATTAAAGCGACACAGCGGCGAGAAAGCAGTAAAACCGCGATGGCGCACTGCCACGCGTCTAACGATCCTCTCGTGGGATTACGAGAGAAAAAAAAAGACCAGCACACGGAAAGAGATAAAAGGCGAGCTGAGGATCTCCTCCGAAGAAGGGCAATTGTATACGCTCGTAATTCATTCCGCGATTCGTCCCGACGAATTAGCCCAATTATTTAATCTCATCACGCGCTGTTAGGCGGGACTTTGTGTATGCGAATGGATGGATAGACGAGACGAAGGTCATTGAGTTCTCAGGACGTTTGAGTTTTGATGACTTCGTGAGTCATGCGTGCGTTTGTGTACATATACTAAGATGTGTAAAATAGGAAAAAAGCAGTGCAAGTTAATGCTTTTGAACGTGTCGTGTATCGAACCAAAATATGATAAATCAGTAATAATAATTTTTAGTATATCGTATGATTTAGACTTGTATACTGAAAAGATAGTTTTTATGAAAACAAATTATTGATTGTTCGAATTTTTCAAGAAATTTTCTAATTTACAAATATAATGAATGAAGGCTCGTTAAAATAAATGTAATATATATTCGTTAAAAATAAGTTTTCTTTTTATTAATTCAGCTGCTTCATATGAGTTTTTTGATACGAACACAATAATTATAACTTTTTTGGTACCTTATACGAAGACAATTAAACTTGAAAAAAGGAAATTAGAAAAAACCCTTACCTACCTTAAACATTATTACATTGCGACAATCAAATTGACACGACACCTACTTTCACAATCAAAGCATTATTATTCTCCAAAAAGTACACCATCAGCTCTTATATCTCGTCAAGCTTCCTCAAACTTTCACACTACAATACAATCTCAAGATCTGCATCACTCTTTTCCACCCACACCTCTAATCGTATACCCGCGACTTTGTGAATTGCAACATCCATAGCTTCCTCTTTCCGCCCTCTCGGTATTTTTCTCACAATCCGCACGGACACTTGCATATACGCACGTTATGCCACGACGCTGCAACCATCACGTTTTCTTCCTATTGTGCTTTAACGAGCGTACGTACGCTCACCGTCATGCTTGTAAAGCCAGTCGTATAAGCGTGAACACGTGTATATATATGTGTGCATATAACTACGTACCTATACTATCTACCCACACACACACATACATATATACATGCGCATGCAGACGGTCAAGTTCGCCAGGATTATGTAGGCCACATGCCGCTCGTCGCGTCTCTCTGTCTCGCTTTCCCTCTCCTTTTTCAAAACGTCGTACGAGCTTACGTATATATATATATATATATATA
>JAWWEQ010050757.1:0-11077 GCA_035583055.1 Torymus tubicola
CTTTCTCAGATATAACACGTTTTGTAGTTTTTGAAGGTGAAAATGGAAAATTTCGGAAAAACTGACTACATCATTGGCAAGCTGAGGAAAAATACGTTGGAAACGCTTATCAAACAATTGTTTTAAGTACATTTTAGTATTATAAACATGAGTTAGAAATTATTTTACCACACCATAGTCCCGAGTACGGTGGAAAATAGTATATGCACCACGAGAGAAAAATTTGTTAGTCCACAGCCGAGCTGAAGGCTCGGGCGGCAATTTGCAGAAGCTGTGGACTATCCAAGTTTTTGCTTCCCTAGGTGCGTAATATACTATTTCCTTCTCGATATCTCGGCGTTCCAGTAGTCTAAAGGCTAACACGTGATTTAATAATAATGTCATTTTATACGTATCTTGAGCAATTTGATTTCGACTTCTTTTTATCGTGAAACTCTTCCTTTTATTTTAATAACATTAGTAGAAATAAAGTAGAATTATATATGATCATTTTTCAAATTGAAATAATAACAACCAAAGCTGTTTATTCTGTTGGTTTTCAGTTGTTATATAGTTTTTTACAATGAACTACAGTCAATGGTTTCTCAAACAAATTTACTGTTTTTTTTTCATTGTATAATCACAGTAAGTTTTAAAATAGTAATATTTTATTAAAATAATGATGAGCAGCAGCCATATTGAAACATGTAGTAATCGATACTTCAATTCGTCAGTATGTAATATAGGCGTCAGAATTTATTATTTTTGCAAGTTTGAGATTAAAACATCAAACTATTGTATTTTAAAATAAATAAATAATTGAAATTAAAGTCGTATAAGAAAATTTAGTTCTCTTGTTTATAAAAATTATAAGAACATTTTTGTATGTCCATTTTATCCTAAAACAGTGCCATACTACACATAAATACCTTTATACGTATCTTTTGTATAGATTAATTCTTATAAAATGTTTTACAAAATAGATTAACCATAGGTTGATATTGAAGTAAATATTCAAAATTTTTAACATAACATATATAAATTCTGAACTATACTAATGGATAACGATTTACTTTCAGCGCATCGATCTCATCACGCTTACAATCGTCGCTGAGTAACGTCTTTTCATAATAACTATGCATCAATAGACCGAAAGAACCGTTGTACAGATCAAAGAATACCAAAAGGAGTCAAACATTTTTTTTTATAAAGCATAACTATACTTCCCTTTATTATCATGTTTATTTTCTTTTTATTACGTAATTATTGTACATGCAGTAAGTCGTTAATTCAACTGTAAAAAGTTAAAAGTATATTTTTATATTTATAACTCACCCAACTATACTTCTTTGTACCTTGTTTCCACACACTTATTTTATGGTCTTATAAGCATACTATGTGTTACAAATTCTTCTATTTGAGCGTGTCATATTAATTTGAAAAAAGTAGTAAGGGAAAAGTCAATAACTCTTTGGAAAAGGATAAAGACCTGTGATGTTTTATCGACCTGAAGCGGGACTTCCCTAATTGCGCGCGCAGGTGGAGAAGAAAAGGATGATAATCTTGCGTCTGGGTTTCACGAGTGTCTGGCGCCAGTAATACAGGGGCTCGCTCATTAATTAACCAGCTGCGCTAGTCCATACGTAAAGCCGAATTTCGCGGTTGGAATGAGATGTATGCGGTTGATAAGGCATGAGCGCGTACACGCGTATGTGAATAACGCGATAGGACTGGAACGGAAAAATTTTACGGAAAAACAATTTAACGAGCCTCGAGATGTAGGCTCTATTTTTTCTCCAAAATGGTAAACAAATTAAAATTATATATGTGTGTCGTTGAAACATTGAGCGGGGAATTGTGATCTATTTAGAAAGATTTTTGTATATTTTAAAACGAAGTACGTAATTTGCATTATCACAATTACTTTAAGATAATGAGTTGTTAGAGCGTGCTACACGAATTATTAATTAGGATGAGATGGTCTTTGAACTTGAAAGGATAAAATGAGGTAAAAATATCCACTGTGTATTTGTTAAAAAAAAATTATTATTAAAGTATTATAAAAACATTTATTGGCAATGTAATAAAAGTAATTTTTTAAAAAAACAAATGTGCTTTTATCTTATTTTTATAGGCTTATTTCCTACATTAAGAATTACGAAATATTAATAAGATTTCAAATATTAGTATTAAGTTACAGTTTATGAATATTTCAATATACTTTCTAATATTTTCGAAAGTGAAAATTGGTGTGGAACTAAAATCACAAACTTAAAAAGAACCTAATTTAAATGTGTACCATGTCTCTCTGCAGGAAAAATGTATTTCAAAACCAAATATTTGAAACATATGCGGAATAAGTATAGCGTATATACATAACAATTTACGTTGCTTCTGCACATGAAATAAGAACAAGAAACTTTTGATAAATTTTTTCAGTAATCTAATACCGTAATTGATATTGATTTTTAGAATCCTAAAATGCTAATGAATTTCTTTATTAAAATATGTGGTTTATTATACACACTTTGTAAAGTAATAATAAAATCAAATAATTGTTTACTTTAATTATTAATATTTTTCAAGTTTTTGAAATACTCATACAGACACAGTAATGTAAGCCATGTTTCCAGAATGTTCCCTAAGGTCAATGTATCGTCGCTATGCAGAAAAATCGTCGCCATAAAGGTGGCGATCATAAAAACCCACAATATCGCGATAACGAATTCATTTTCTCCTATCCAAGAGTCTTCACATAGTCATTCTCCCACCTCTCCAACACGAACATTATGCCCAATAAATCTGTCAATTACATGTAAAGCATACATCAAAAAATCTTAACCCATATTCGATTCTAATCGCATGGGGATTCCCTCACGTGAACTCCCGCACAGTTTTGAGAGACTTTTTTACTTTCGGCGATACTTAAGCAGGCCCATAAAAACAGCTTTACTGCCTCGAATTACAACGAAAGAAAGAGAACAAGAGAACTGGAATTTCGGGAGAACCCGGGCCGTACTACATAATCCTATATAATTTTCATGAAAAGCCCTCCCTGTTGTATAGCAGCACAGCCGGCTCTTGGCATAAATTAGCCATCGAAAAATCGCGCGTGCGCGCGCGAGATCGACCGCGACTACTTAAAAATTCAAATCTTCTTGGATTTCCAGGCCCTAGCGCTCCGTCGTCATCGTTCCCGACCGCGAGAAATTAATCTTCGGCGCCGACGACGACGTTGTCTCTTTCTCTTATATACCACACAGGCCCCAAAAGCCGGATGGCGCCGTAGCGACGTCTTTACGGCACCTCTCGTGGCGGGACTCGCGCGCGCATAGCGCACATCATATCGCACGCGCGCGTATAGTGGATATCAGGCCCCGAGAGAAATTGACGTCACGCGACGGCGCCGCGCTCGCCGAAACCAAAACAGATGCTTATAATTCAGGAATCTGGTATCCGTTAAAGATACTCCTAAATTATATTCGCGCGCTCACGGCGAGTATATATCGAGGCATTGGAGACGCGCGCGTGTGCGGCCGCGCGCTGTTCGCGGCAAATTGAAATGGTTCCCTTGAAACATGAGCCTCTTGTTCGCTAGATCTGGATATCACGCCTCTCGCGGAAGGCTGTTTGTTCGTATATGTATATGTGTGGCTTTTCTTCTTTTTTTTTTTCACGTGAAAGACAAGACGGAGTGGGGAACATTTGTAAGTCAAATTGTCGCCTTTTTTTGCTTCCTTTGGCTCAGGGTCATGCTCCATTTTAGACAGGTCTTAAAGATTAATTAACGGCTCGCTGGTTGTCGCGTGAAATTTGGAAATATCCATACTAGATGGTGACAAGGGCAGACGCTAGCGCACACGTGTGAGATTACAGCGCGACAAAGATGTGCTTAAAATATTCTTCTATCGGTACGTGTTTGTTTCAAAATCAGGAAATACATACAAAAATAGACTTTATTTACAATAAAATGGCTTTTCACTTTATCTCGAAGTGGTGGAATAATAATTAGACATACGAATGACTGTTTAAAATTATAAGATGACCCTTTTTTACATATCCATGTGTATCGTCAGTAATTTCAATTATGCTAGCTCTAAAAGAAGCTTTGTAATAGCTAGAAAAGAGAATTTAAAGATGTTAATAGCGTAAAAACGTGTTTTCCACCAGTAAATAGCAAAATATATTTTTACATTGAGATGATATAGTCTCCACACTTGAGGGCATATACGTATACGTACACGTGCCGCTTCGAAGATCATATTATCTGTTGTCTTTCTGCGCGCGTAAGCATCCAGTTCTTGAAAACGGTTAAGAAGATTTTGATCTATCACGTGACTTAATCCGTTGTTTTTTTTCACCTGTAATAAAACGTCTTTGATATTCTCTGACGGTTTTTTTCTTGTTTTTATCGCAAGAAAAATTTTAATGAGTTTTAGTATTTTTTCATTTCCTTCTTCGATAATGCAATGGTTCTTATATAATATATATTAAACAAAAAAATCAAAATTTTTAAATTTAATTTTAAAACCTAATAATAGTATAAAAAATACATTTACATAAAAAGGATGCCTTTTACTTGTCTCTAACTAAAAGCATACGTCATTGATTTTTTTTAATTAATCATAAATGCCATGCCTTGAACAAGACCTGCTTGAAAATCTGTCAAACATGGGCGAACAAAAAATGAGCGGATAAAGAAGTGATACCATCAGTTGTATAGGAAATACTTTTTCTTAATGTAAGGAAAGTAAACTTGTGAAGGATCTCGAAGGGGCACCAATATTATATATACCAATATATTTACCTATTATACTTATTATTTGATGTTTTATGATTATACATAAAAAAATCCACTATGCATGCGATATATATGCGTGTAAAAAGCACAATTTTCGGTTTGTATGAAATAAAATTTAATTTTTAATTTAAATAATAATCTCTAGGATGTTTTCAAATAAAAATCTGTATTAAAAATAAAATTTTCAAAATTTGTTCTTCTGCAGTTCACCCGATGCCCTCAAAAACACGAATGTAATATTTAAAATTTGCACTTTAGTGGATATTTTTTCTTACTTATCGATTTCGCAAATTGCTTAACAACGACATTAAATTGCTTAACTGTGTAATAAGATTAAAAGATTTTAAGCAATTTGAAAATATAAAATTTCTTCAAATGGGAAAGTAAAATTCTCTTAAAGTAAACGAATTTGAAGTAATAATGTAATTAAAAAAATTAATATACCCCAGTGAAAACCTTAACCATCGGTTAACAAACTCAATTTTTAAATTTAAAACGTCCCACGATAGTTATGTTATATGGTGGCCCAAAAATAACTATTTACACATATTATGTTATAGATGCTTAAAAATATAATCATACAGATTTAAATAGTTTTACAACTTGGATGTTAAAATTTAAGTAAAAAGACCTCCATTTAACGTAATTAATGTGTTAACCAACAAAGTTAGTTTATTTTCTACATGCCAGAGTAATGCTAATTTGTATACCCATCACTTGAAAAATACAAGTATAATAAAGTTGTTACAGAGTTAATTGCAACAAAATCAACATTTAAAATGATTTACATCTTCAAATAATGTAAGCCAAGAGATTTCGATTTTAGCTCATTTTATCAGAAATTATATAAATATTTATTTACGTACTATTCTACTTTTATAATATTAGTTATAATTACAATTACTACTATATGAGTACATTTAGCTGAGGAAACTAACACATCCTTTTTGAACTACATTTACCTTTATACTAGAAGTTGAAAAGCGGTTTTACTTGCGTAAAAGAAATTTATGTTTGGAGCTCCGAGGCATAACGACATAAGTCCATTAAAAAAAATTTCTTTTAAAACTGTCAGTAGTAGCTAAAATATTGCCCTAAAGCTACAATATACGAAAAACGTAACAACATAAGTCCATTTTTCAAATTTAGTGTGCGGCATAACAGCATAAGTCCAGCAGTAATTTATTTTATCCAACCAAATTGAATATAAGAATTATTTTTATATAAAATATATATAATAACTAGATAAAATTTATAATTTTGCAAACGTTAAGTGCATAAAGACATAACTTTATACTTTTTCGAGTTTTCACGAAGCAGAAAATGCAGAACCTAGTCATATCACCGTGTAAATATTTGTTTTAAATGTGTTTATTGATTAGTACAGTATCGCACCCTATCTAGTTTATTTCGATTTTATACGAATAAGTTTGAACATTGAAACTCATTTTTCTCAGAAACGCAAAAAGTGGATATATGTCGCTATGCCTCGAAGCCACAGATATGTATGATGGGCAATATGATGCTCACGTGTCGCCACAGCACCGGAGCAAAATATTGGTCATAAAATAATTTATGAATTACGTTAAAATTTCAATTTCTAATTTATTTTGCAAATATACATGCATATTTTTGTTTAAAAAAAAGAGGGAAAGTATTAAAGGTAAAATTAATAAATATTGATTCAAGCTTTCAAAATATTTCTCAATTTTTATCTTTTCTCTCTTTTGAATAATAATGAAGAAGAAATATTTGAGCGGATCTTGTGCGAATTTGATACAGCACAATGAAATTCGAATCAAGTAGATTGAAACGCGGGAATACTGAATATGCGGCAATTCGAATAGAAATAGCATAAAAAGTGTGAATAAATGCCATTGACTCTTTTTTGCTACAGTCAATATACATTTTGTCACCCATTTGTATATTTAAAAAAGCGTCATTAAATATCTTCACCTTCCTAATTGAATGTATATATAAATTGAATTTCATCTCACAATTTAGGGAATTCCTTCAACTAAAAGCTACTGCGCATACGCGTCTCAACAATTTTTCTACAAGCCAACGATTTTGCAATAAATTTGTGCTTCATTATTATTGGCAAACTCTCACAACGACGCATAATCGATTTTTAACGCAAACCCACTTTTTTCTCTTCTCGAATGATACAACCCAAAAACGACGCTGCTAAAAACCTCATCGGCGACAGATGGTCGTCTAGCAAAATTCGAAAAATTCCGAAATTCCTGGCATACCTCACTGGCGACACCTCGTCGCATAATAACGCGAAAAAAAAATCAAGATAAGGATCCTCTCGCGTGCTCGCGCGCGATCCTTTCCCAATCGTCGCGACGCGCGCCTGAACGACGCTTCCTTATCGAAGTAGTGTACAGGTCGAAGTATAATACGGAAGCGCTGGCCGAAAGTCAAAGTGTACGTCCTTGCCACAGGCTGCTTTGAGTGCGCGAACATATATACGTATATATATATATGTATATATATATAAGAGACAGGTGTGACATAACACGTGTGCGCCGACGCGATGTGCTGTATATTTTATAGATATACGTATATATATACACGCGAGCGCGGTGGAATGTCCGAGCCCAGTAGATTTCCTGGACTTGCGGGCGGGCGCGAGATTTCGCGCCTCCACAATACATGTATATATTCTTATTCGGAGCTGTGTACCGGTGGGCTCGTCGTCCCTACCGGCAACCCGCTGATTTATTTCATTTTTATTGTTATTAGATGCGCGGGCGATATCGCTTATTTTTTTTAATAGCGATTATAACAGCGGCATTATAGCAGCAACAGCACGGTGGTCGTAAAGAAAGATCGATTTTGGGGACAATAAAGATTCTTTTTCTGTTGTCTCTCCGCCGAGTATATATATATATGCGCTGACAAAAAAGGCGCTAATAGAAAGCGAAAATGTTAATGTGGCGACTGCCAGCGCGCGCAAATTAACGGGGAATCCCCCTGAGAAATAATTATTTTTAAAACGCGATGGACTATACGAACTCGAAATAGCCTGTTCTCAAGAATGCAGAAAGTCCATTTTTTGAATTTGGGTTTTTCGTACTCATTTTTACAAACATTTTTTTACTTAAGGCTTAATTTTATTTGTTTAGTACAAAATGCTACGGAAACATTACTGGATTAACGTCAATGTATAATTGTATAAAATAGCAGTAAATCTTAGGTGCTAATTAGAAGCATATTTCTATGCGAAGTAATAAGTTTATGCCTACATAAAAAGTTGATTTATAGCTCCGCGATCCCTGCTGCCTTTACAGTACAGATTTTTAATTTCTTATCGTCGTGTGATTTTGAAGCTAACAAATGACTTCGAAGTATCTAATTTTCACCAGTTTCTAAGGTGTTAGATCAATCATGTTTAAGAAACGAGCACGCAGAAAATGTACGTTCCTATATCACTCTTTAAAATTATATTTCATAAATGTTTGAATTTAATGCGGAATTTATTTAGATAATATTGTAAACAACGTCTGATCGATGTACATGTAATATAAATAATTCATTGCATATATTTAAAATAAGATAATAATAAATCTTAGTTCTATTTGTAATTTATTTTCTTTGCTTCATTTTCTAATATCCAAGAATAACGATTCTAGACTAGAAGTTTCGATGAACTCCTTTTAAATTTTAAATCTGCTTTCTAAGATAAGGTACGCAACGTTTTTGCTTTTTCATAGGGGTTAAAAAATATTCCAAGACAAAAAACGGTTAAAAATTGTTTGTGCCTAGTGTATGTATGCGTATGTAATCTGTCGATATCTCGAGTATCAATCCACCAATTTTCATCAAACAAAGTTTATTCTCTAGAGAAGGAAAAATGTTTAATTAAACGTCTATAACAGTTAATTACACTTATTTAAGATAGTATTGAGATCAAATTAAAAAAATTATCTTCATTTATTTTTGGTTGCCGAATGTTTTAATATCATTTTCTAAGAGAATTTGATTTGATATAATTCATTGTTGTCATAAAGAAATAAAAGAAGAGTAAATAGATTAGTTTAGCTTAGTGTCAATGTAATAACAACAGCTTATTCTATAAACATTCAGAGATTATTTTTTTTAACATAATATTGAAATTAATTTTAAATTATATTTTTAACAAAAATTCCATGCAGTTGAGTTTTTATTAACCTATAAAGGTGAAATTTTATGTAAACAAAATTGTATTTAAACATATTTAAACGTAAAGTAGAAATTTTGTTTTACCACACTTTCATTTTAGTTTCAAAAGACGGTTACTAAAAAATGTGTTAATTTAAATAGTTTGGATAATAAAATGGGTCTTTACTATACGTTTTCGGAAGATGCGGAAATCTAATGTTTTGAATTTATCTTATTTTTGTATATATTAATATTGAAAGAATCGAAAATATTGTCTTACATAACTTTTTATACCGCAAATACAAATTAATGTTTAACAAAAATTACTGAATAAAATTTTATAAAGATATTAATTAGTTAATTTCAGCATTAAAGTAACAACAATATATTGCTATAGAGAACAAAACAGTTGTATTATATGTAAAGAATTACGCGATTTTGGGATGCTTAATGAACAAACATAAATGGAAAAATGAATGCCATTACTTCGAAATTTTTAAAATACAATATTGAACAATCATTTTACTTACAATTACTAGACATAAATTTATTTATAAAACGAATAAAAAAATAACAGTTATTTTAGTTAAAAATATATTCTTTTTATAACATGAAGTTATTACTACCCGACCAACACTCAAGTGATCGATATCGAGAAAAAAATATTATTCAATTTCGCATCGTACTAACTCTCTAAGAGATTAGATGAACTCGGCAATGAATAGATTTTTCTCAAATAGATTAGTCTTAAGATTCAAAGAAAATGTTAATATTATTAAAGTAAGAGAAAAGATTTCAAATGCGTCTTTCCATGCTGAGGTTGTTCTTACCCGAAAACTTTAACTCGAAATATTTTTGATAAAATAGTATTCTATACTTGACAATCGTTTTTCGTTTCTGACACACAGCACAATAGTAAGTAAAGTGGTTTGGTCAACGATATTAGGAGTCTGAATATTTTTCAATATTAACGCTACTATTGAGGAATAAATTATATCTATTTATAAGCTATTCTAATTCGGACAACAACAAATTGATCGTAGATCCAACTTTTAGAAGGTCGACTACCAAAGTCTTTATTCTAGTTTTAGAATATTAGGATTAATTAATGATGTAAAGAAGAAGCTTGCGTAACTTATACCATTATTTAAAACGTGAAATGAAATGATAGGTCCTATCAATCTCGATAGTGAAGTTAAAAATACTGAAACTATGTTAATTTATAGATAACGTGTCCCTACAATTTCTTGACAATTTAGTCCCACGTGTTACAAAATCTTACTTGTTATGTTTCCTTATTTTCGTATAGGTGTTAAAAGTAAATCAGGAAAGATTTTACTATTAGTTACGTAAACCAAATTGTATATATACATAATATTGTATATTTTTGTTTTTACGCGATTATCTATGCCATAATTCATTAAAATAGTACCTCTAAAAAGAATTATTCTGTAAAATATTAAAAAGAGATTATTAAGTTACTCCAGAAATCGCACAATTTCACTTTTCAAGTAATTTTATTTATTATAATAGCTTTGACCTCATTCGCACTATATTAGAATATTCACAGAAATTAACTTTTTGTAATTCTTAAATTAAATTTTTACCAAAATATACATTTGGACCCTATAAATTAGCATAACCTAATTTATATTTTCAATTAAACTAACAAAAAGCGAAAAAGAGAACATATTACGAAAGCTTTAATAATCCAGAAAATTATTACATATAAAGGGTATTGATTCATTATTGTACTTTGTAAGATGATGAATCTGAACTTATGTAATGAATTTTATTTATTAATTAAAATATTTATTTATTTAACAAGTAGACGGGTCATAGGCCCTTGTACATAATTCAGAGTTTTAGTCATAAGTAGAAGTGTCACAAGTAAAATAGTATTTAACTAAACTAAAACAAAAATTATTACAATTGAAGTTTAATTAAAATTAGAAATAAAAGGTCTTAGTTTACATATATTTGTTATTTGCTATATTTTAAATGAAATCATATCTGTGGCTCCGAGGCATAACGACATAAGTCCTTTTTTTTTTTTTTTTAAATCGCTAAAACTTTGGATTTTGTATCTTTAAATGGGTCTTTTTCATTTGCCATTATCAATAGTAGCTAAAATATTCCCCTAAAGCA
>JAWWEQ010050758.1:0-11073 GCA_035583055.1 Torymus tubicola
CTTACTAAAATCAAAAAGAAGTAACAGGGTGACCTGTTGTTTTTCAATTCCCAGTCTAATGTCATCAGTCAGTTTAAGCAGGCATGTCTGCGTGCTATGACCCGAGCGAAAACCAGCCTGGAGCGGATCTAGGTATAGACGGGATTCAAGGTAGGCAGAGAGTTGTCGTTGGACTAGCCATTCGAGAGCTTTAGACAAAAAGCTTAAGAGTGACATTGGTCGAAAATCACTAAGGCACGAGAGAAAACTTACTTTACTTAGAGCAATAACAATGGACTTCTTCCAATCACATGGGAAGACCGCTTCACATAGGGATCTATTAAAGATCTTACAGATTATAGGCGCTAGGAAAGGAAGAGCAAGTTGTTTTACGTGCTGAGGGATACCATCTGGCCCTCTGGTCTGAGTCTTAAAATGTGTCACTGCGGCAATAATATCAGAAATCTGGAAATCTTCAAATGAAAAATCTAAAATCGTAGACTCCTCACTATCATAAACAAATATCGCATTAATAAAATACCAATAAATATTGTCGCATCAATAAAATAAAATAAATATGACTATTTTCGCATTAGTAAACAATAATAAACATTATTGCATAAAAACTATAAAACTATCAATTGAAAATACGAATCACGAATAAATACTATGATTATAATTGCTACAATATAATCAATACAATTATATATAGCATATAAACAAAGGCGTGCCTGTACAGCAGAGATACATATGAATGCGTAATACTCCCGGAACAGCTGTACTGGTGTTGTTGATTGCCAGTTGAGCTTAAATTAGCAAAGACCGTTGGAAAGCCGTTGGAAAACCAGTGATTTTTATACAATGAATAAATGCAGATCCGCCACTACCCAAAAAGCTGTGAGTGATGCCAGATGTTTATAGTTTTGTTGTAGTGCTGACACGGTGAGAAGTGAGGTGATAGCGTGCAGAAATGTGCAAAAAAAAACAGTTTCAGACGAGGTTAACAAAGCTTCTTCAACGGGAAAGTTGCAAACGAGGCGTGCAATCCTTAGGCGTAAGCATGAGAGCCACAGGAGCCAGCTTCCTAGAAAAGTAAACCCTCCACCGAGTGAAATTGCGGTTAATAGACATGAAAATAGCAGGAGCGAAAAGATTGTCAACCGATCGTACTTACATGTCAACGGAGGGAGAAAGAGAGAGAGAGATAAAGAGAGAGAGAGAGAGAGAAAGAGAGAGAGAGAGAAAGAGAAAGAGAGAGAGAGAAAGAGAGAGAGAGAGAAAGAGAAAGAGAGAGAGAGAAAGAGAGAGAGAGAGAGCAGCTCCCGTTTTAATATTGTTTGGCGTTAGAGGTAGCTGATCGCGTAGTCTAGATGGTGTACTCCGTAGTTTTTTACGTATAGGTGTTGAAATACGTCAACTACATAATCTAGGCGTTAGAGGTAGTCAATGACGGAGTCTAGGTGGTGCACTTCGTAGTTTTTTGCGTCCAGGTATTGAAACGCGTTAAGTTCGTTGTCTACGTGTTAGAAGTAGCCGATGATGGAGTCTAGGTGGTGCGCTGCGTAGTCTATTGCCTCTAGGTGTTAAAACCCGTCATGTACGTGGTCTTGGTGTTCGAGGTAGCAAGGTAAAAACATTATTACACTACTGGCTCTCTATACAAGCGAAGACTGATTAGATAATCTATTAATTAATTTAGTAATAAATTTACTATTTTTAAATAAAAAATACGTAATAAAAAATTTATGATTTTTTACATGTTAAGTTACCTGTTTAATGATGTATAAAGTACATGACTTTTTACATGCCAAAACATGTTAAATCACATGCCAAATTCATTCGAAAAAGCACGTTGTTTGGCATGTGGAAAATGACGTGATTTAACACGTGTTAAAACACGTTATAAAATGTTTGATAGAACATTGGTTTAAATATAAGATTTAGCACGTGATTATACGCACGATCAATCACGTATATATTTTCAGTAGGGTAAGAATGAAAATTCAATTGTCGATTAGATGTTATCTAATTCAAAATGCAAATTTAATTATTAGTTAAATAAAAAAGAAATTTTTTAATCAATAAGATTTCATCTAATTAAACATGGAAGTTTAATTATCAGTAAGATATAATGTAACTAAGAATGAAAATTTAGTTTTGAATTAGTTTTTATCTAATTAGAAATAAAAGTCTAATTATTAATTAAATATAATGTAATTAGGAATTAAATTTTAGTTATCAATAAAACTTTATCTAATTAAAAATGAAAGATTAATTATCAATTAGATAGAATATAACTATAAGAATGAAAATTTAGATTTGAATCGATTTTAGCTAATTAAATATGAAAGTCAAATTATCAATTAAATATAATGTAATTCAGAATTAAATTTTAGTTATCAATTAGATTTTATCTAATTAAAAATGGAAGGTCATTTATTAATTAGATATTATGTAACTAATAATGAAAAGGATACCACACATTAAGATAGGCAAAGTGAAAAGTGACAGTGATTTCATATAAGTATACCAAAAAAAGAATTTTCTTTGATTTTTCCAGGGATTAATCTCCCCTCCTTATACCACTAAGACCCAAAAGTAGTATTTTTCGAACTTAATTTTGTTCTCCGTTTCTTTCATGTCAAAAATTCTCAAAAAAATATCAAAATATAGCTTATGAACAATATTTTTCACAAAATTTTTTTTAGCTTTAGGCGAATTCTATATCTAACATAAAAAAAATAAAATTTAATAAAAATTCATTTTTTCTTTATTTAAGTTATACCTAGAGGACTAACTACATCGGAAAATTGTATATTTTAATGTTTCTTTGTACTAAAATTTTTTCAGATTTTTCGAAATGGTTGGCCGTACTCAAAAATGCGAAAAACCCTATTTTCGGCCATTTTTGAGCCTTTTGTGGGCCTTAAATAATTGGTAGGTCCTTTACTGAGTCTTAAATAAACAGATATATTACTTTTGGATGTACGTTGTAAATATTTAATACATTCCGATACGACTGATTGAGTACGAAATCAGTCAGACCCCAACGAAAACACCTTACTTTTCGTATAAAAGTGCGTATTATTTGTGATTTTCAGAGTTTCGATGTAACCTTTGGAGTGAATAGACGTTATAACTAATCTCTCTGTTTACAATTTCGATTTAAGCACAGCTCGTGTACGAGACGTTATAAATCGCTTAAATTGATAGAAATTAAAATAACCGTAAAATATATAATCACAAAATAGTGAGTGAGTGCGAGAGTTAAAAAGGCTGGCCAATATAGCCACTCTTAATAAAAAAGTAATACCTGCACAAACACTAAACAACTTTATTACAAATGACACGACTAAATCACGAAATCCCAACTCATGGACTCAAGTTTGTAGAAAAAGAAATAGGAGCAACCCCGAAGAAAACATAAAAATCATAAAAATTAACAAAAAACATGTATAAAATATTATTGGTTAAATCAGGACCCACCACGAATAACTCGTTCCAATTGCTAGAGGACAACGACCAGGAGACTGAAAATACCTGAGAGAACAACAATCCAGCTGAAACGGTGAAAACCTCAGATAAAGATTTGATACAAAAATTGCCGCCAATTTTTGTCAGTGGTGTCGCCAATATACGTCCGCTAAAAACTTTACTGGATACAATTGCCAAAGACAATTACACAATAAAAGTTCTTGTTAACGAAGACGTTAAAATTCAACCGCAGGCTTCTAAAAAATATCTGGCAATCGTACAAGAATTGAAAAAGAAAAACACCGAATTTTTCACCTATCAACGGAAGCAGGTTAAGACATATAAAGTAGCGTTAAGAAATATCCATCAGTCGATATAAACGAACTGAAAAATGAAATCGAGAGTTTCGACCATAAAGTTGTAAGAATTACAAACATCAGGCAAAGAATAACTCAAAAACCACTAACGCTATTCGTTATTGAATTAGCGTCAAAAGAAAATAATAAAAAAATATATGAGATAGATAGAATACTTAATCTTATTGTGAGTTTTGAACCTCCACGAAAGAAAAGGAATATACCACAGTGCATAAAGGGCCAAAAATACGGACATACAAAAAACTATTGTTTTAAGTGCCCTGTCTGTGTAAAGTGCGCGAATAAACACCTAACAACCGATTGCCCAATTAAAGAAAAAACGTCAGATGTAAAATGAGCAAATTGCGGCGCGAAGCACCCGGCAAGTTGATAGGGTTGTGAAGTTCGAAAATAATTGCAACAAAAACTTTATCCATCACTTAGAGAAAAAAATACCATCCAAAATACCTCCAATAGTACAAATAATATTCAAATTTGAAATAACACCGTTAAGTCAAACGTATCTTTTGCACAGGTAGTAAACAGCAATATTGTTCATACATAAGAACCAAAACAGTCGCAGGCCCAAGAGCTCTCAGCTGTAGTAACAAATGATGTGCCAGCTGATGACTACAATGAACACAATGTTAAATTTCCTCACCGTGCTAATAAACAAAATAAAATGAGCGATGGAATCAAAATAATTTTATGGAATGCAAACGGCTTAGTTCAAAGAAGCCTAGAACTGAAAACATTTCTCATAAATCAACACATTGATATAATGCTAATATCATAAACTCATTTCACTAATAAAAACTTCTTAAAACTCCCACAATACTCAGTATATACTACAAATCATCCAGACGGCGAAGATTTCTTGCAGGCTACTAATGTTATAATTAAGGGAGGAAGCGGATCTTTCACCATTTCTGCCATATACTGCCCACCCAAACACACAATAAGCCAAGAAAAATTTACTAATTTTTTCAGAAGTTTAGGTCATAAAATTATTGCAGGTGGTGATTGATAATGCTAAGCATCTCTGGTGGGGGTCCAGATCATTAAACCCAAATCCGAAAGGTAAACAATTACATGCCTATATGCAAGCAGAAAATCTTATAACAATCTCTACGGGAGAACCAACATATTGGCCTTCTGACAGGAAAAAATTACCGGATCTTATTGACTTTGCAGTAGTAAAAGGATTAAACTCAAATAAATTTATTACAGAATCTTGTTTCGATTTAACTTCCGATCATTCACCGGTTATAATTAAGCTAACTTTGCAAATCAAATATATTCAAAATAACCATTTCTTAGACAATAAAAAAATTAATTGGGAAACATATATAGCAACACCTACACTTGTACGGCAAACAAAAACAATCAATATCTCTAAAAAGATTCTAGATAAAATAAAGGAAAAAAGAAAACTAAGAAAAATCTGGCAGAGTAGCAGATCTCATCTGGACAAAAAGAAACTCAATAATGCTATTAAGGAACTTAAAAAATGTTTACAGAACGATAAAAACTATTCCATACAAAATTATCTAGAAAACCTGACAGCCACTAAGACTACCGACTGTGCACTTTGGAAAGCAACAAAAAGAATATAACGCCCTGAACAGTTTTTTCCCCCAATCAAAAAAAGTGATGGGAATTGGGCAAGAACGGACTCAGAGAAGGCTGCAATCTTCGCTGAACACTTGAAAAATGTTTTTCGCACGCCAACATGTAAAAATGCAGAAGAAGAACAAAAAATACTCAAGGAAACGAGAAGTAAACGCATAGAGGACATACATTTAAAAAATATCAAATTGAAAGAAGTAATGAACATCATCAAGAAACTTAAAGACAAAAAATCTCCTAGCTACGACAGTATTAATGGGAAAATGATCAAAGAACTTCTTCTTAAGGCAATACGATACATCACTGTTCTAATGAATGCAATTTTACGATTAAGCTATTTTCCTACCCAATGGAAAGTCGCGCACATTATTCTTATTGCTAAACCTGGTAAAAATTTTGAATTGGTCACATTGTATAGACCTATTAGCCTACTGCCAGTTTTATTGAAAGTCTGCGAAAAACTAATTATCAAGAGATTAAACAAAATATTAGCAATCAAAGAAATAATACCAGACAACCAATTAATAATCATTCACCGATAGAACAAGTCAATAGAGTGACAGTTGAAATCAGAAATGCATTCGAAAAAAATAAGTATTGTACCGCGGTTTTTCTTGATGTGGCTCAAGCGTTTGACAAGGTATGGCAGGAATAGGTATGGCCTACTTCTTAAACTTCAGAGATTTTTACCTAACAACTTATATAACCTGCTAAAATCATATATAAATAATAGAGCATTTCAAGTAAAATTTCAAACCGAAAAATCCAAACTCTATCGAATTAATGCCGGAGTTCCTCAAGGTAGTGTATTGGGCCCAACATAGTACCTAATCTACACTGCTGATATACCTCATATGGAGGGTATACTTACGCCGATGATACCGCCATTGTGGCAACAGATTCGCCTCCAAAAGTACCTGCTGAAAATTGAAACAGTGGTACAACGTCTGGAGAATTAGCATTAATGAAAGTAAATCTGTTCAAGTTAGCTTTACTTTACGAAAAGAGACTTGCCCTGCAATATTTATAAATGAACAACCTATACCTCAAAAAGATAAAGCAAAATACCTAGGAATGCATTTAGATCGTAGGCTCACCTGGAAGGAACATATCCGGACGAAACGCAAACAGCTAAGTCTTAAAATCAAAAGTCTGTACTGGCTGTTAAATAGGAAATCGAAACTCTCTACTGAAAATAAGTTACTTTTATACAAATCTATAATAAAACCTGTGTGGTCCTACGGGATTCAACTGTGGGGAACAGCATTAGTCTCAAACGTAGAAATTATTGAAAGATTCCAAAACAAAACGTTAAGTAACATTCTAAACGCCCCATGGTTTGTACCAAATGAAATAATTAGTAAGATTACAAACAAACCGTCAGTCAAACAAGTTCAAACTTTCTCCCGAAAATATAAAAATCGAATAAGTCAACATCCAAATCGCCTAGCTACAAATCTATTAACAGAAACCTCAAGTGTCTCTAGATTAAAAAAAATTATGCATGTATGTTGATTAATTGGTACAGATCACTGGAAATGTACCTTTATGATTTGTAGAAATATCGTAAAAAAATTAACTTATTGTCATTACAGACAGATTGTTAATAAAAATGGAGTTAAAAAAAAATTACCCTCCTCTTTAGGGCTACAATTAAATGAAAGACCATGAAACATGTAGAACGGAGAGAACAACCTCTTAGTATGCAAAGTTCAAATCTGATATAGTCATGTGTACAGAGATATTGAACCGGTTGGACCAAAGTGCTAAAAAATGTAAATGCTAGGTAACCAAACAGTAAGTAATAAAAAGAAACCAAAAAAGATAATAAAGCGATAGAAACCTTTAGTTTTCCTCCATACACCTCACTTTCGTTGTTGCTAAAAGACATTTGTTGTCGTTGACATTTTGAGCAACACTGTGAAGAACGTATTGTGTATGAGAGTCCCTCGAAGTTAGAGGGATGGGCTAGGAAGGGGATGGTGTCTAAGTGGGAGAGAACCGACGAAACTCTCACACAGTTGGAATAAGGAAGCAGACTGTAGGAAGTAGGCGTGGCTATGTTACACTGGCACAAAGGCCAGAGTAGACATTAGACCGGCGCCACTCGCGCTACCTCTCCACAACGTGCTACCCGGATACGTGCGGACGATATACAGGCGCATGGAGGCACCCGAACAGACATGTGTGTTTATTAGGAGAAGTAGTATTTTTTAATTAAATCTATCGTTTTTTTGTAGGAAATTTTTAGGAATTGTGTGTCTTCTATGTGGTTAAGTGTGTTATTGTGGTAGTAAATATTGAGCATCTCTAAAATTATCGTTTGAAAAAATTCGTTTCATTATCGAAAATTTTGACTTGATCAAAATCGATACTATGACCAGTTGTTTCTATGTGTACGGCTAAATCGGAATTACTGGATCAATTCTTTACGGCCCTTATGTGCTCATAAGTTCGTTTCTTAAATTTTCTCTTACTCATGCCAATATAAGTCGATGGGCAATCCTAGCAATCAGTTTTGTAAACAATCCCATAGGTATTCGATATTTCACGGCGGTCTTTGCATAATTTTATTATGTTGTTACATTTGTTCGTTGTTTTGTTGATCGGGATTAAATTGTGTCTATGTAGGATGTTATTGATTTTGGGTGTGAGGTGTTTGATATAAGGAAGAACTACTTTGTCTTTCAATAAAAAAGCGGGTCTGCAACCTAAGTTAGTTGGTGGATTATCGAAAGCTTTTAGTCTCTTTTTAATGTATTTGTTAGTAATATGTTCAGGATAGAAATTGCAACGGAGGAAATTCTTGACGATATTTAGGTTCCCTTGGTGGGATATGGGATGTGAAAGTTTGATGGATTTATCGACTAAATTATGAATTATGGCTATTATTTGTGACTGGGGGTGGTGGGAGAGGTAACAGATATAAGTACGAGAGGCATTATTCTTGCGGTACCAATTTGTTATTATTCTATTACTTTCTGTTTTGATGAGTTTAACGTCTAAAAAACTTATGCTGTTATTATTTTCTCGTTGTAGAGTGAATTGTTAAGTATTGGTTATAGCTATTGAAAGACGAAAGAATCTCATCTGTTTTTTCTTTTTTTTGTGATTAGAAAACAATCATCTACATATCTTTTAAATAATACCATTCCATTTTTATGTATGTTAAGACAAGAGAAATCAAGGACTGGTACAGAAACCCATTGGAGCTCCCATAGTTTGCTTGTAATATCTGTTGTTGAACTGCAAATAAGTTGAGTCTAACAACAAATTGACACCTTCTAAGAACTCTGCTTTAGACAAATTAATTTTGTTATTAAGGAATTCCTATTTTTAAATGTTTAGGTTCTCAAAAAAAAAAACGTGAGAAAATAACAGATCTTTTGAATTGTAATCTGAAAAGGTCTGTAACTACCAGATGGATTAACCTTTATGACGCTTTAAGTCATCTTGTTTCGCTGCAAAACTTGATCAGTTCAGTTCTAATGCAGGTAATTACTGAAAATAAGACAAATTTTGAAGCAAGTGACTTTTTATTCATAAAAGAGTACCTGTCAATCAACAAGCCTCTTGCAAGAGCAATTGATGAACTTCAGGCTGAAGTCAACTACCATTTTGGATTTCTGTTACCGACATTGGTAAGCGTGAAAAGGAAATGGTTAGAAATATCAATGTTTAGAAGTCTTCAATCATGTAAGCCGCTGCTAAATGATTTAATTATAAGTTTAGAAAGACGATTCAAAGATTATTTCAAAATTAAAGGACTAGGTGAACATGCTGCAATAGCTGCTCTAACACACCCTAAATTTAAGAAATGTAGGGTACCATGCTTAGATCGCAATGCTCAAGAAATAGTAAAAATAATAGGACAAGACCTAATAAAATCAGGAAATGATACAGCGTCAGCCTCTGTCACTGATCCAATATCGCCAACAATCGTTCCAGAAGGACTGGAAAATAATGAACTTATATCTTGTCTACAGCAATCATGGAAGACTTAAGATATTTTACATGACTTTTCCAAAGTAAAAGAGGTGTTCATCAAATACAACACAGCGCTGCCGTAATCTGCCCCAGTAGAGGTTGTTTTCCAAACAACGTTGTTGCATTCCGCAAAATGTAATAGAATGTCAGATGCGTATTTTGAACGCAGAATTATAAGTAAAATAAACCAAGGATTCATTAAATAATTGAATAAGTAGACATTATTCAACAATCAAAGTGCATAATTGTCAATACTTTCATCTATTTTGGAGAGGATGAACGATTTTTTATTATGAAATGGTTTCTTTTAAAATGACAGCTTTCGTTCAAACTAAGGTTGAGATTTTTTAGGCATGACCGCTACTCGGGAGAGCCTTATAATTTCGCCAGAGCGAAATTTATTAACTCTGTTAGAACTAAAATTTGAACTATATAAATGATTTTCCGCTTATTCTAAATCCATTTTAAGCATTTTCCACAATGTATGTATGTCTGTACGTTCGTATGTAATCAAGTTTCCAGATTATCTCAGCGAATTTTTGATGGATTTAAACGAAATTTTGAGAATACATTCCTGTAATTATAAGTAACGGGTGGTCTTAAAATCAGAAAGATCGATCAAAAGCTTTTCAAATTCGAGCAAAAAGAAAAATCTCAAAAAATCGATTTTCAAGCCTCATTTCTAGGAAAATTAATTTTAAGCTAATATTACAGGCTTATCTGCTAAAACTAATTAAAAGACACCTTTTTTTTGTTGGAAGTTTTTGCTACAAGCAATATTTACCAACCTAAATACGAGAAAACCACAAAAAAGGTAAAAAATGGATGATTTTCGACTATAACTCGACAGTGTTTGATTAATAAATAAATATATTTAAATATAAAATAAATATAAATATATTTAAATTAATAAATTTTAAATACAATAGTTGTAGAAAATAATAAAACAAAACTTTTTTTCCATTTAACATTACCACGTAAAATCAATTCCTGACGAGTTACACCTATAAAAACGCTTTTAAACGCTTAAATATACATAAAATGGACGATTTTCGGTTATAACTTGACAGGATTTAATTTTACACATAAATGTTAAATACAAAAGTTGTAAATAATAATAAAAAAAAACCTTTCTCATCTAACATTATCATGTAAAATCGATTCCTAACGAGTTACACCTATAAAAAGGCTTTTAAACGCTTAAATATACATAAAATGTTCGACTTCAGTAGTCATTTAACAAGATTTGATTTAATTGAATAATATAAAAATGTTATATTTGGTTAAATACGCAAAAGTTATTAACATTTTCATCTACAATCAATTTCTCATGAGTTATACCTAGTGTTGCAGCATGACGCACATGAAAAAAAAAGTCAGACATATGTCCGTCATAAGTCGGTCACATGTCCAATTGAAGATTTGTGACAAAAGGTTTATGACGGAAAGGTTAGGTAAGGTTAGGAAAGAATCTCCCGGCATTCCCGCGCACGCAGTTCGCTCGACTGGACAAAAACTAGATACATACTTCCGTGTAAGTGCAGTTGCTACGTGCAGGCGTTCGTTAGATCTTGTAATGACTTTTCGTTTAAAAAAATTTGTACTCAAACACTTCACTATCAAGGAACGTCCACCAAATCAAAAATTG
>JAWWEQ010050759.1:0-11073 GCA_035583055.1 Torymus tubicola
TTATAGGCGTATCGTCACCGTATTCACGTAATATTGGAAAGGTAAGTGCGTGTGTACCTTTCGTCGTTTTGTGCACTTATTTAATTTCGAATTCATATGGAAATATAAATTAAATGAGGTAATTGAATGTAGATTTATTATGTCACCAGCTCTCCTCACGGTCTGTCTCGTTTTCTCCTCTGACCACTGCTGGCTCACTCGGCTGGGCCAATTGGGGTGCGGTGACATCGGCAGGCGAAGCGCTCTCCGCTCTCGCTTCGTCTGCCGCCCGTTTCCCGTGCAGTTACGGTGATCACGTTGGGCGCACCGTAGCCGTAGCAGCTAAAAACGCTTCCTTCGGTCGAGTCGACTTTGGCGGGCTTTCTCGCCTCATGCCTATTTTTCTCCTCTTCGCTCGAGCTGCTACTCGAACTTGGCCGTCGCTCTCTCTTCGACGCCATTCTGTCAGAGCGTTTCGATGAACTTTTCTTTCGCTTTTGACTCGCCTCACGAGATAGAGACTGTGTCTTTGGCGGCGGATGCGCCGTCGCTGTTTATGCGTGCATTTTCTGCATCCCCTCTAGGATCATCTTGGAAAACTTCGCCATTGTATCCTCGATGGATGGCGGCGCTGCCACTGACGCTATCGGCGCCGGTTTCGTCTCTACTGCGGCCACTTTGACTTTAGGCTGGTACCTCTGTTTGCGTGGCTTATACGCCCATTCTGCGTAAACGCAAGACTCTGGCGGCGATGGATTGACTCATTGCCACATTCTAATCACGCATAATATAATAATAATCACGCATTGACTCTTCAGGCCCTTGAGTACGGAGCACCACTTCGTGAGCCAATCGCTGCTGTACGTGGTTGGTTACTCCGCACCACCGCCGGATCCGTCGGCACAAAACTTCCCAGGTGATCCAACTCGTCCGGTTGGATCGCACCCAGGTGCCTGCTACTCCCACGAATAATTCTGGGAGAGCGCTTAACATTTCACCTTCCGTGAGTTTGGCGAGAACTCAATTCTCTTCTACCAGTTCAAGAAACGTGTCAATGCTCTCCTGAGAATTTAAAGCCCCACCGTCGCACAACTTGGCCAACGTCTCTTGGTGTTCCACCGATCGTGCGATTCCAATTGCTTGCCAGTGACGGTGGATTTACGGACGATATCTCAGAGTCGTTGGTATTTCCCGGTCGGCTCTGACAATGAGATCCACTCCCTCCCCAAGTTCCTCCACGGACCGCTAGTGGTGCCGATGGATGAAGCGACAGATCCAAATTCGGTATGTTGGATATGTCTCTTGCCGTTCGTTTTTGTTGTTGGCAATTCGGCGGTAAGTCCTCCTGTGGCCGCCGGGTGTGTGTTGATTCTTCGAATGTCACCCTTCTCGACGGCGCTTCCGAATTTTCCAGCCTCGTGCTGTGTCCAACGGGGTTGGGTTTGGTGTAGCGTTGATAACCGTATTGCAGAGTAACTCCTCGATACTCCGAATTTTGGTGTCTACGGCCATCATATACGTCATCCAGTCTGTCGGTATTCGGAAAGTCGTTCCGTCCGCGCTGGCCATCTCGAACATCGCTGTTATTGGGCGAATTGGCGTATTTTCTGTACGCTCTGTTGTCTCATGCGGCCGTTGAAACTTTTCTGGCTGCGAGCTATTCTTTTTCCGATCATCTTCGTCTGATGTTTCGTCCTCTTCGTTTTCGTGCTCTAAAATTGTATCCTCTGCCTATCGGTGTTTAGAGCTTCGAGCGGATGTGGTTCGGCCGTCGACGAATTTGCCCAAGAGATATCATGCACCGCCGCCAGTGATTGGTCTGACAGAAAAAGTAAGTTCTAGTCCTGAGTCATCGGAATTACAAAAAAATATAAGATCAGAAGTCAATAGACTCAAATATTACTTAGCCTAACGCGGGTTTAGTATATGCACAAATAAAAAGTGAGTTAAAGAAGCATATAACATCAGGAAAAGTAAATTGTGAATTTAAGACCTGACTAGGGTGACAGTTGATATCAACATCAAAAGTTCAATTATTTATGTGAATTTTAAAATGCAGTTCTGGAGCTTAAGTACTAAGACGTGTTATAATAAGAAATCTTGAATCTATTTTTATGTTACACCGGTGATTTTACGTGTGAATTAAAGAAACATTAAACTGGATTGCTAAAAGGAAAAGTGATTCTTCAGTATGAGATAAATGGAAATAGCACACTGGTTCTAGATACGTGATGTGATTATTCTTTCAAAATTTGATCACTGTCCATTGTGCATAAAAAATTTCAAATTAACTTTTGGTTTTTGGTGATTAAAAAAATCCTTAATGGATTCTTATGTGAGAAATGATTACTCTGTGATTTGACAAATTACTGTATTGAATTTGAAAGAAAAAATGTCTACTGTTTATGCTTATTTTTGATGTATTAGAATCTAATGTGCAGTTTCTCAAGAATTTGTGACTACAGGCTGTAACTTTTATTAGAAGAGCGTCAGAAGTCAATAGACTCAAATATTAAGTTAGTCTAAAGCGGGTTTAGTACATGGACAAACAAAATGTGAGTTAAAGAAGAATAAAAAATCTGAAAAATTAAACTGTGGCTTTAAGAGCTGACTAGGGTGACAGCTGATATCAACATAAAAAGTTTTATTATTTATGTGAATTTTCAAAGGCAGTTTTGGAGCTGTACTAAAACACGTATTATAATAAAAAATCTGGAATCTATTTTTTATGTTACACTGGTGATTTTTCGTGTAAATTAAAGAAACATTTACTGGATTGATAAAGGGAAAATTAATTCTTCAGCATAATTAAATGATATGTAAATTTAAATTTAACTATTTGTTTTATTAATTAAACTTATTAAAAATATATAAAACATTAATATAATTATTTTGATTTTTTAATCTTTTTGTTACAATAAAGAATACATCTTTTTAATAAATTCTCATTTCTTTTCTCTTTTTCATTGTTCTAAACCCATACAATTGCACAATTTATTACAGCTCTATATAAAAATATAGAATAATCTGAAAATCTATTTTTGAGGGCTTTAAAAATTTTCCCATGAGTCTCTTAAAAAGTTGTCAAATCTCTGAAACTTTCTACGAAAGTAGAAAGTAAGGCAAATTTTGTTTTAATTCTTTAAAGCAACAAAACTTAATAACAAATTTATTCTCCTGAATATGATCTCATAATTGTATAACAAAATTTTCTTATCCCTTATCAGTTCGAATCTCATCACCAATAAGTAAATCTCTCTCTCCCTGCATTATCCCTGCCTCTCTTTTTCTATCTCTCTTCTCCTATATATCTCAATATATATATTTTTTGTCTCTCTTTCTCCCTCTCCGTCGCGCTCTTTCGCTCTGATCTACTCTCACTATATTTTTTTAATTCTCTGTATTAAAAACGTTAATGAGAAGTGCATCAATATTTTTTCAAAACAACTATAAATACATGATTAAATAAAAAAAATATTTTTTATTATTCTTCTTAAATAAAACTTTCTACGAAAGTATAAAATAAGGCAATAAGTATAGACGTTTTTTTTGTAAAATTTATAAAGTAAGATTTTTATGATTTAAACAAAATCAAATAAACGGCACTGAAAGGGTCTTTCCCTTCTTTGAGTCATTGTATAACAGTTTACTGCAAATAATCAATCTAACGAAAGTTGTGAAATCAATTATCGATAGTCAATTAATGCAAACAACTCTCGGAAACGTCTGAACAAGAAAGATCTGAAATCAGCTATTGTAGTCCAGTTCTCGTTAATTTCTGACGCTCACATCGTAACTTCAAAAATATTGAGCCAGCGGGCATAATAAAGTACTACTTGACGCCTAAGAGGTAGGAATTACAGTTTACATACTCCTACAAAATCTCTTATATAAAACGTATGCACTTTACATCCGTGTGCACGAAAATTATTTTAATTATAAAACTATTATGTATTCTTTTTATTTCTAAAGTTCTTAAGAATCTTTTCAGATGGTTACGCCTATATAAAAAAATTACATAGTTACTAACACATATTCTATTATTTTATTATTCTTTCTCAATGTTGAACCTTCTATAATATTACGCATCTTGGGAGGACAAGAGAAGTCTAGAGCTGCTCTAACAGGGGTGCTTCTCCAATCTCCCATACATACTTGCCGGGCCCGACGCTTTGCAGTTCAAGGTGTAAACATGTTCAACTTCATATAAAATCTATACAAATTGGTCGGTTCTATTTGAAAATACTGGTTCGTGAATCTATCACTCGGTTCGGAAATAGAAATTGCAATCCCGCGTAGAAATATCGTAATATGAAATTTCATATGAGAATATTGGACCTCAGGTTTCATATATGAGATTTCGTATAAAATTGAAGATGAGACCGCCCACAATATGAGATCTCATATGAGACTTACGCAGAGGAAAAGGATAATAAACAGGTAGCTTCTAAAATGGTTAGTAAACACAAAATACTTTAGAGTGGAGTATGAATGTATCGTTTAAAAACGAAAAATACGAGGAAAAATAATTTGGATAATGAAGATAGATCATGAGGTCATGAACATGTAGAGTATATGGTATATATTTAAATGGTATCAATTAAATATTAGAGCCAATATTATTATTGCTTCCTCATAGAGGAAGCTTTGTAACGGTGAAAAAAATTTTGGAAAAAAAATGTTTAGACATGTTTTAATGTGATATATGTGTATATTATTTGATTTTGATCATTTTTGTTTTCCTGGATGTATGTATGTGTGTGTGTGTATATTTGAACTCTTCATATCTCTGAAACCAATCAACCGATTTTCGTCGGGTAAAGCTCATTTTCTTCGTCTCGCGGGAAAATAAAAATACCCTAAAGGATTTGAATTTTTGTTGATTTTCTTTTGTTTTATAACCTAAAAACGATTTTGAGTTTTTAGTTTTTTCGATTTTATCATATCTTACAGCCATTATTACATAAAATAAGAAACTTCTCTTGAAAGGTATTTAAATTACCCATATTTTCATTTTTTTAAATTTAAAATATCTTCACTTTGTCATTTGTTATTAATAAAAACTTTTTTATTTTTCAAACATTAATATCTCAAAAAATATTTTATATATTAACTTGAAATTTTAACCCATTATTAGATAATATAATAACATTTTCTTGAAAGGTATTTAAATTACTTATATTTTCCTTTTTTAAAATTTAAAATATCTTCACTCTATCATTTATTATTAATGAAAACTTTTTTATATTTCAAAAATATCTTTAAAAATATTTTATTTAACTATTTGAAATTTTAGCCAGTTATTAAACTAATTGAAGGCTATATGTTGTTAAGATTTCAAGAGATTATCTTTATTTATATAGGAGAAGAGAGATAGAAAAAGAGAGGCAGGGATAATGCAGGGAGAGAGAGATTTACTTATTGGTGATGAGATTCGAACTGATAAGGGATAAGAAAATTTTGTTATACAATTATGAGATCATATTCAGGAGAATAAATTTGTTATTAAGTTTTGTTGCTTTAAAGAATTAAAACAAAACTTGCCTTACTTTCTACTTTCGTAGAAAGTTTCAGAGATTTGACAACTTTTTAAGAGACTCATGGGGAAATTTTTTTAGAAAGACACTGTGCGGCATATGCATACCGCATTCGGCATGCATTGTGGATTGACGGTAATCGTGACTCCCATAATTACAAAAGTTATTGCATATCAAAAATTGTTATGTTTTGCAATTATTGTTGAAAACTCAACTTCTGCCATTTTTTTACTTAAAATCCTGAAACTTTTTGTATAGAACGTTGATTGGGATAAAGTTTGCATTTTACTTCTAGAATGTAGTCATATTTTTTTTATGACCCGTTTTGAAAGTCTCTGATTAGCTGCTTTTCAGTGTATCTTTATAAAAAAAAAACGAAAGGAGTTCGACAGAATATTTTTTGTTCGACAAATTTTTTTCTGATTCTGTATTGTAAACCTTTTAACATAAGCCCTGGACTAAGATGGGTTTCATCTTCAGAGAAGATCTATGAATTTTTAAAAGATGTAAAAATAGTGAAAAAAACTGTTTTTAACATGACTAGCAGAGTCAAATTTGTTTTTATGGTGCTTTTTCAATAGAGAATGATTATATTTTACACCACAGCTGTAAAATAAAATAATAAAAGCTATTCATTCCATTAATAATGTCAAACTATTGCAGGTAGTACGTACAACACATTGCAAGAACTTCTTTCTCGACAAATTCATTCTCTATACTGTTGACGTGGATGAGGATGTTGGTGCAAGAATGAAATAAGTAATCACTTTTAATTAAAAATAAAAGGTATTTAATTATGAATAAGCAGCGAATACATGCGAGCGTCGCATGCTCGCAGTGCACGTGTTTGTGCTTCAGAGTCCGGTGGTCAAGAGTGAGAGAGAGAGTCGGCCGCTGCTGTTTGCTCGCCCAAGTCGCGCGGTGCGCTCGAGTGGGGAGACTTACATATGTGTGTATGTATGAGTCGCGCGCTATCTGCAGCGCAGTGGAACTTCGCATGGAACCTCAAGGCGATCTCGAGTTCCCACAGCGGAACTTGAACGCTGAAGTTCTTGCACGGAACCTGAGCACTGTACAATATAATATTTATATTCTCAACACGCTTTCTTACATTTATATTGTACTATTTCATCATTTTTATTTTACATTTAGCAATTCTGTGAATTTAGTAAATTTTTCTTTCAATAGCGCCTTTGTAAAAAATATCCGCAACATTAGAATCGACTTTAATAATTTCGATTTCTTTATCTCTCATACTTTCATATGCAAAGTGGTAGTGTATATTTAGAGTTTTTCGTAAAGTTTCCATAATTTTCAATATTTATCGCGTCCAAATTGTCTTCATAACTTGTTATTGAATCATTCAAATTAATTTTAAACACTTTCATCAATTCTTTAATAATTTTTAATTGTGTCACTACTTCGGATAGGGCAACATACTCCGCATATGTTGACGCTTTTGTTACTGTTTTTTGTTTACGCGATTTGAAGTCAATTACGTTACCAAAAACTCTAATTGCATAGCCTGTCGTCGACTTTCTATCAGTAGTATCATCAGCCCAATCACCATTTTATAATTTAAATTTAAATTTTTTGTTAAATAAAGATACTTTAAAACTCGCATTGCATATCTCCAATGTGTTTCATTATAACAATTTGGAAATCTGCTTAAGTAATTAACACTGTAATTAATATCTGGTCGCGTAACATTGCTTATGTACGATAAAGCACCAATTAAATTTCTAAACTTAAAATTTGAGTTACATTCTTCCACCTTCTCAAGTTTTAGGTTTATTTCCATAGGAATATTATATAATATTTTCTTTAATTTGATATTTATCAGCTAATGATTTTATATACTTTGTTTGGTTCAATATCATTTCTCCGTTTCTGAATTTATTTGATAATGATTTCTTTAACCTTTGAATTTCTTTTTCATTTTTACTACAAATTAATAAATCATCGACATACATAAGAACGTAAATAATATTATCACCTTCTCCTTTTACATATAAGCATAATTTAATATTATTTTTCTCGAAACCTAAACTTGTCATAAATTCATCGAAGCATTCATACCAATCTCTTGGACTTTCGCTTGCATATAATGCTTTTAACAACTTAAATACTTTACCAGTTCCATCATCATAATCTTCCGGTTGATTGACATATACTTCCGAGTTAACTTTACCATTTAAAAATGCACTCTCTACATCCATTTGTTCAATTTTTAAACCATTTTGACAACAGGAAGATAATAACATTTTTAAGTTTGACTTTTAGCTACTGTGGAATATATGTCATCAATTACATCTTTTTGTTGGAAGCCTCTTACAACTAACCTCGCTTTAAAATTATTATTTGACTTTTTCATGTATACCCATTTTACATCAAGTACCTGTTTGCCTTTTATTTTATTAACTAATTTCCAGGTATTGTTTTTACTTATACACTCAATTTCATTATTCATTGCTTTCTACCATTCTTTTTTATTTACACTTCTCATCGCCTTCTCAAATTCACAAGGCGTATTCCCGTCGATGTAATTTACATGTGTAGAGTATGTTATAGGATTTCCGTATCTATTTACAGGACTTTTTGTTCGAGACGATTTTCTCGGTACTTCCAAGTTATCCGAGGATGTACCTTGGAAATTTGTTAGATTCTCATTATTTTCATTTTGTATATTTTCCGGATTCTTACTCAATTGAACATTATCAGTATTTTCAGACTTATTTTTATTTTCTAACACTATTATTTACTAACCCTCGGTAACCTATTTCAGTATATCCTACTAATACACTTAATTCGGCTTCATTATGCCATTTACTTTGCCTTAAAACTTCTGGCACCCTTACAAAGGCTCTACTCCCAGAAATTTTTAAATACTCTATGTTAGGTTTTTTATCGAAGAATATTTCAAAAGGAGTTTTATTCTTCTGTATATTTGCAATAGTTGGATTTTTTAAATGGGCTACAGTTTTCATTATTTCCGGCCAATATTTTCTATGAATATTCGCTTCTTTTAATAGACATCTACCAATGTCCATCGCAGACCTATTATATCTTTCCGCTACTCCGTTTAATTCGTGGACGTAGGGTGGACATGGTGATAAGTCTATTCTTTTATCTTTAATAAAATCATAAATTTCTTTGTTTAAATACTCTCTACCATTATCACAACGTAATTTCTTTATTTTTTTATTAAATTTATTTTCAACTAAATTGACAAGTTCTTTAACCTCCATACGGCCGGCAACACCACTATAGCGGTGTTGCCATGATTCGAACATATCCGAGGGCCATTGGGGGATGATTATATGGAAGTATCCCACCAAAGTAGGCATGTATCAACGAAAAAAATCCCGGCCGCCAGCAGGTTAAGACAATTGACAGTCTCTGATTTATTTTTAATCCAAAAAATTCTAGTGCATTTATTGTAATCGTCTATGAAAGTGAGAAAATATTTTTCACCTCCATAAGCCGTGGTACTATGTGGGCCATTTAAATCTGTATGTATTAATTCTAATATTCCTTTTATTTTTTATCTATTATTTTCGAACGATACATTTGCCATTTTGCTTTCGATACAGTTCGAACACTTCATGTTAATATTTTCAAGTTTGTCTGGTAGACCTTGAACTAACTTACTATTTACTAATTTATTCAAATATCGAAAGTTTACATGCCCAAGTGTTCTATGCCATTTCTCTTTATCCGTTAATTTTACTGAATTTACATTCATTTCTTAATTTTTCATTTTTAACGCGTAACTTTTAATGCAATATAAATTGTCTGTCTTATGTGCAACTACAACTAATTCTTTTAATTTATTATAGATTTTCGCACTTTTATACTTTGATACTATCGTGCATTTTTCTGTTACTTTTGACATACTTAATAAATTTTGTTTAAACCCTTCAACATAATAAACATTTTTCAAATCAATTTGTTTTTGACCATAATAATTTTTAACTACAATCTTTATGTTTCCTAATTTATTCACTTTTAAGTTTTTGTCATCTGGTAATTTAACATCAATCGGAACTCTCAAATGTACATACTTATCAAAGAATTTATCGCTTTTTACAATGTTATCAGTACAACCGCTATCTAACAACCAATTAATTTCGATTTTCAAGTTTTCCGAAGATATACTTGAAAAATCATGATTATACTCGTTTACCTGTGTATTACATACTTGCGCTGATCACGTCTCGGATAGCCTTGTTCGCTCGAAGACTTGCTGGTTTCCCTACTGAAAATTCTCACGTGAGTACTCACGTGATTCTCACGTGAATTTCCGCGTGAATTTCGACCATTTTCTCACGTGCAAATCACGTGAGAGCTCACATGAGAATCACGTGAAATATGGAAAAATGGCTTGAAAAAATTATATTAAAATTACTTTTCGAGGTTATTTACGGACATAGGACCTATACACATTTTATATTTTAAGTATCACACATATATATACATGAGAAATATTAAATTTAGAAATTAAAAAATTTTTGCGGACGATTGGAATCGAACACGGAACTCTTGGCACGGCAGTCGGACGCTCTAATCACTCACCTATGAAAGACTTACAGATTGTCTTTTCAAAACTGATACATAAGCTACACTATATGATGTACGCGCTATTGATTTTTTTTTATTAATCGATACGTAATTAAGTATGAATAATATAATATACATTATAATCAAATTTATTATAGTCACTTTATTTAAAAATATTATAAATAAATAACAATAATTTTTTTCATCAGAAGTAACGGAAATATAAAAAGAATGTGTTTACAAAT
Source organism: Torymus tubicola (assembly GCA_035583055.1). Taxonomy (NCBI): domain Eukaryota; kingdom Metazoa; phylum Arthropoda; class Insecta; order Hymenoptera; family Torymidae; genus Torymus; species Torymus tubicola. Next base: position 10,322 of record JAWWEQ010050759.1, read on the forward strand.
CCCTACCATACCGACATCGTCATTTTGCTTGCATTTATTAACAATCCTGCAAATTTTTTTTTTCAAATGCATATGAGGTTTTCTGTCTGTCTGAAAATTGGTAGAGTGATGTCTTCAATTTTTGCTATTTTAGCCATTTCGATTTTTTTAAGCACTTGTGCGTTTCACTTTTAAGCACGATAATTTTCTTTAATTTTTTTAGAACACTTGACGAATTGGATTTCTTAATTCAATTGCCCATTTAATGTCTAGCACTCTGCCACGTGTTCCGACCCGAAAATGTAATCACTCGACATCACTTAAATTTTTTATAATTTCGACAAAACGTCTTTCACTTTTTGATTCTTGATTATCTAGATTAAATTTCTCCAGATATATTTTTCTTCAATTTTTCTTCCCCCCCCCCTCCCTCCCCAAGCTATCTACGTTTCCCGAAGGTTGCGTAGATTAGCTAGCTAGAGAAAAATTACCAAGCATCCAATCATCAAACCACGCTCACCCACCATGTTGAAGTGGATGAGGATGTTGGTGCAAGAATGAAATAAGTGCTCACTTTTAATTAATAATAAAAGGTATTTAATTATGAATCGACGGTCGAGAGTAAGAGCGAGTCGGCCGCTGCCGTTTGCTCGCCCAAGTCGTGCGGTGCGCTCGGGTGGGGAGACGTACATATCGTCGCTCCCGAATAAAAAGGTGCCATTTCAGAATCCGGCTAGAAAAGGAGTCAACTCGGCGTCCGGTTAGAGAAGGTG
>JAWWEQ010050760.1:0-11071 GCA_035583055.1 Torymus tubicola
ACGAAGCGATTTAGGTGATTTTAAAAGAAAAAAAAAATTTGACCTCTCGATTCACCTGAGAACTGCCCATATATATAAGTATGACGTATAGATTTAAAAAGTATGAAACTTTTTCCATTGATGTTTTTCAGCTTAAATAATAATAGTAACCTATGAAATTTATGATTTTGAATTCTTGAGAAAATGTCAGTTTCAATTAAATTGCACTGAAATAATTTTCAAGGTTCTAATGAAAATTTTATATTTATTTTTAAATATTCATTTAAAAGACAATTATAAACTTTCATTTCAAACGTGATAAGAATAAATTAGCAAAATTTCACGCTTAAACTAAGATTTTGGTTTATACCTTGTGGCAACTCAGAAAATTGAAAAATTTTTTATTTAATCATTAGCAGGAGTCTAATAAGAACATTGAAAATTGAAAATAAATGTACATGAAATATCGAATTCAATCGAGCATGTAAAATCATAATATAAAGTATTTGTAACGGAAATATTATCTATATGTTATTAGGATAGACAAACGAGTAAAGTATGTGACTAAATTAATAAGATACCTAATTTTTAGTGCAACCATCAACGATCACCACGATGACTAATGCACACTATTGTCCATCTCTACTCATACTTTTCCATTACCGTACAAACAGTCAAAACCACTTGTTGCATGAAAGCTCTAACCACACTTTTAACACACAACCATTATTTGAACTCTGAAATATCCACATTACCGAACTCACCATCGAAGAACGACGACATCCTACTAGGACTCGGTGGCACCGACGATGCGCCCGTAAGGAAGGCTCTCTTCACCTTGTTCCACTTGGAATCCTGTCTCTGCAACCTGGGTAACCTTTCACTTCCACCGGTAGTCTGAATCGGTACAGCCGCGCTGATCGCTGATGCATTAGCCGACCTTCGTCGTTCCCTTAGCACGGACATGATGGAGCTTGCGCTACCGGCGCTGCTACGACATTTGGGCGAGGATGCAACGTCCGGGTCTTCCGAACGCTCGTCTGTTGAATCTTGCTGCTGATGTTGTTGAATCGTAGGTGGAGATACAGATTCGGGTGAGGAGACACTACGTAGTTCCTCACTTGAAGGTACGGTAATGGTAAGGGTCGGAGTGAGACGACGTGTAGCCAGGTCTACGATGTCGAGGTTCGTCGGGCTTGGGGTTGGTTTAGCTGAGGAGATAGCGAGCGATCCTTCCGATGTTGTAATTTGGACGCGAGGTCGCACGAGATGGTCTGATGCAAGGAGCTGAAAGTTTGTCAACATAAATAATCACTTGGTTTTTGGGATAATTTCTGTGGTGCTTGATGGTTTGATTATTGGATCGAACGTTGATAAGAGAAGGCTTTTAATGGAAAATTATAATTGTAGGTGCTAAGAATTCATATTGAGAAATCTGAAGTTTTATTGAAATTGAGAAAATACAAACAGTACAACGAATTAACATCCCTTGGCGTATTTTAATTTTATTAGAGAAAAAAAATTCACTGTTCAACTTTGATACTTGTAATTCTAAAAGATTTTATTTTTCGTTCTTCTGTTTTTGTCAATGCAAGGAAAAAATAACAAACTTAACATATATTTGTTTTTTATTTTTAGGTATACCCTTTTAATAAAGAAAGTGTAAAAAATCTACCATTAATTCATAACAATAGATATCATCTGTACCATATTTCCATCTAGAGATTATACATTTTAGATATCTCAAGCAACTTTTTTACCATTTATTTGACAACAATCACACTTACTTCGGGTATCATGTCAGAGGACTCGAGACTGGAGAGCGAGTAACCATCCTCGCTGCGTAAACTGCCTCGCGCTTGTGTGCGTCTAGCAGGTTCCCGTCGTGACTGGATTATATCCTTAACCATTCCCCAAGGCGTTTTCAGTCCCTTTTCTAATCTTCTACTAACGCCATCCTTTAATATCAAGGATCAAGTTAGTGTTACGACGCTAAGCATGGCGTATTATTATATAAATTGTTTATAAAGATATATAAGTGGAGATATTTACTCTGGAGTGCTGAGTGGCGTATTGAATGTTGTGAGGAATGATAAGTTCGCTGTCGAAGGATCCACGCCTTCGGGATGGATCCTCTTCAGTCTCTCGCATAATAGACCTACCGCCGTGTATTCTCTTATGCATGCCTAAAACATTAATGATCGGAGGATGATTCAGTTTTTATTCTTCGATAAATAATTTTTTTTTAACGAGTTTTCTTTGATATACTAATAATCAAAATTAGTGTACAGTATAGAAATTTTTTTTATGGATGTTTTACTCCATTCTGTTTTTAGTCGATATAATAATAATTTATTAATTTTCTTACAATAAAATCTTTAGTAATTATTCAGACTGTTAAATGAAATAATTAAAATGATCTATATAGATTAATATCACAAGCATACCAATATATGAATATCCATCATGAAGTAATAATTAAAAAAACGTTTAAATCTTGAACGGAATCGTTAACAGTTAGTTAAAAACTAAAATTAAAAATTTTAAAATCTTTCAAGATTTGACGTTCTTGTCGTTAACTGTGATGGTCAATGAGTCATCATTGTAATGGGTCATTAAAATTACATTAAAATCAATATTAGTCTATGCTACTGGAAAATTGCCAAAACGCCTTTATCGTAATGTCAGTGAAATGTCAAATCTCCAACGGTTATCATTTCTCGTGTATGTACCAACATACAGTAACAAGTAATTCCATTTTTTTCAAATTACGTTTCAAAATTGAAAAAAACGTGTACAAAGTCTGATATAATGATATTTTAAAATTTATATGCACAATATTATCAATTATTATCTCATTTAATACAATTACCACTTATTTTATTAAACATGATTAAACAATCCCTATAATGTAGCTCTTAGTTAGGAATCAGTTTCATTATTTTTTTCTATCAAATTACCATGAAATTTCAAGTTAACTTTTATATCTAAGTATGGATTTGTGAAGAATATGCATACAGAGGAACAGTTTTGTAAACCTAAACAATAAATTTAATAATAAACGCTATATATCGTTCTTTTTATACAAATGGTTTACTTTGGCAAAATATTTGCTCTCACCGTTCTCAATGAAATTTCCGATTCAACAAGACACAGCCACTTACAGTTATCAAATATACCACTCATTGAAACATCTAATAACACAAATCATCCACAACTCACCATTGTACACATCATCGGTAGACGACGACGAGGACAGCGTCCCAGGACTGGGCGGGCACGAGTGCTCGGCTGTCCTCGGCGACGATCCGGACGGCGTCGTAGTCGTGGTTGTACCACTAGGTCCGCCATCGCCGGGCTCCGGCAATCTGAGAAATCTCGTCGCATCGTGCTCCAATGCTTCGAGGACGACGTTACTGAGAGCTGCGGCAGCTGGTCCGGTACCTGTACCTGCACGCTCCCACTTAAACGCAGCCTTCACCTTCGTCCACTTGCTCACCTTCGGCTGGCCGAATCCTGCCAGCGAGTTCCGTTTGCCAGTCTTGTTACCACCGATGCCACCGGTACTTGGGTACTGCAGGTGACAGCTCGACCTTTTCGACGGAGACGCAGAACCAGGTACGACAAAGGGCCGCGTGCCTTCAGTGCCGATCGATCGGCTACGTTGGCGCACGATTGGCTTCGCTCGGAAGCTTCGCGAGCGCGTTACTTCCTGGTTCGGCGTCGTCGGTATTGCCGCTGGCGACTGATTGCCTACGGAGGATGCCGAGGTCGTAGATGACTCCGCAAGCATTGCACTAAGGAGGGATTCTGCAAAACCGACGTCTTCGTCAGGTAGAACGGGGTCCAGGAGGAAGCTCGACCTGGAACCTGTTTCAAGCTTCCTGAGGGCTTTGCAGCGCTCGAGGTCACGTACTCGTCGGAACAACCTGGTGTTTTTCTCACGTAGCTCCAAAATCTGCTCCATAAGTGAGTGGAGCTTATCGAGGTGTTCAAACGCTTCTTCGGTACCGGAGAAAGCTTCAGCGAAAGCGAGAGCCGAGGGTGAAGCTACGTCGGCGCTAACTCGGCGACTCGTCGACGTCGATTGCTGCTCGTCTAGCTGCTGACTTACATTCTCCTTGTTTTCCTCAAGAGATTTGCGTTTGGCTGAGCGTTCGCCTGTCGTTTTCTCCATATCACGGGGATCGGGAGGTGGAGTTGGTAGCTTCTCCGTCGGGTCGAAGCGTCGTTTTCGTTTACGCACACGGGGCGATCTAGTCTTCGTACTCCGAGGTTGCAAAAGATTTTCTTTTGCGCTCGGCTGCGCCTGGGTACTGAATTTTGACAAATTCATTGTTCCTTTGTCGGACATTGTTGATTCGGATCGATTGTACGTTCCCTAGTTGTACAAGGACAGGCGAGTGTCTCTATCGTCGGTAGTAATGTTTGGCTTAGCGGCTTTGACGTTCGATTTGTTGTCGGAGTTGGCCAATCGAGTCGCTGAGATATCGTTCGTGACGCTTCTAATGGTATCTATTATCGAAGTTCGATTGACTGCCATTTTTTACGATTATTTACGTTAGTTAACACACCATCTTATTATTTTGTACTACTGCGAGTAATGTTTTTGTATTATCTTTTATTATACTTATAAGTGCAAGGAGTATTTACACAAAGTTTCGTGAGATCTTTTATACTTCTTGTTTTACGAGTTCATACGAAAGTTTAGCACCTCTGGTACATGAAAGAATATACACTTTTCGCTTTTTAATGTATGAAGAAAATGAAAAACAGTCGGTTGAGCACTCTCTAATAAACGTATACTATGAAAATTTGTATTAGAGTATTTTTTAAGCACTGTGCACACTTGTAGAACTTAAAAGTCACTAGTTCAAATCATCTATGAATGTATTTGAGAAACAATCGTTTTCTGCATTTTAATTGTCTTATCTTCTTTATGAATTCGTTGACGACCACTGTGACAATCAGCTGATACCACTAATTAATCAGGAAAAAGACATTATTCAGGTTGGAATTTTTTTAACAACGTTTGGAACACATGGAAAGCGGGGTGAATTGTGCAGGTGTTCAAAAAAAATTTTCGGCTTTTTATTTTCAAGCTATATTTCGTAAAACTTCAATTAAATAAAATGGATTCTCACTATTTTGTTTCAAGTTAAAAATAGTCAAATGCTAATGAATTCTTTTTCTAATTTTTACAAGATGTATATTTCATCACTATAGTTTCGATTTTCCCGTTCTATTTCAAGTCTCTATATTATAAAAAGAATCGCGGCTATCTCATAATGACGCACGAAAAAATAACGGATACATATTTTTTAACAATATTTTTAATGCTCAAAACCATGTCGAATTTTCGCATAACAAGGTTGTTCAATAAGTTTGAAACCAAAAACAACAAAATTCTTTCAAAAAATTGATCGAACCAACATTAACATTAATCGAAAAAAAACAAACGAATAATCATTTTATCATCAGAGCAAAACAATTTAAAAAAAACTGGCTATCCCAATAAACCACGACCGTGCTTTGTGTCACGCTGCTATGTGGTACAACCCTTTTTGTTTTTAAGGAGATATATAACGTACAACCGATCTCACGATTTTCGCGAGCAACGACCAGCAACAGCATCAGCAATAACAAATCCGGTGAGATTCACCAGCACCACCACAGAACCACAAGAGAAAAAAACACCAACAACCTTTCACCACCAACTTTCCATCTCGAGTTTATCCCCCCTTGTAGACACATACACACACACCTTGGTTTCAACCACCTATAAGAAAACTCTCGAGACGACCACAGCAGGTCGAGACTCGGCGCTCGGGCGCGGGCGCGCGGTCAACTCTCTCTCGTTCTCGGCCACGCGGCGGCGGCGACGACGACGACGACGACGGTAGCAGCGGCGGCTTCCGGAGTTGCACTTCGCCGCGCTATTTTCGGCGTCGCCGCGGCCGACATATTTCCGACGGGCGCTCGTTCACTCTCTCTCTCTCTCTCTCTTTCTCTCGTGCGGGCGTCGAGGCGGCACGAATCGTTCTCCCGCCCGTCTTCTCTCTTTTTTTCCTCTCTCTCTCTCTCACTCTTATATTCTCTTCGGTTTCTCTTTAGCTTTCGTGAACGAGAGAGAGTCGATTTCCCGGGGAAAAGCGCGCACGCGGCTCGGCCGGCTGCGGCCAACTGCGCGCCCGCGACTACGAGTCTGCGAGAGCTTGCGAGTGAGCGCGAATGCCGAGTGAGTGCACTAAGAGGGAGAGAGAGAGAGAGAGAGAGAGAGAGAACGAGAGCTTTTTGGGATCTGCGGCGCACGCGTATAACGGTCGTCGTCGAGATGAGCGGCCGCGCTTATACTGCGCGCGATGCTTTGCTAAATCGCGATGATGATTGTTCTTGCTCGCTGGCTTTTTTTCGGGGTCGTAAGTAATTGTTTTGTCTCTGCGGGACGTGTCTTTTTTTCTCTTTTTTTGTCTTTTGTTTTGGACAGCGAGATTGAAGGAAGCGTGAATGCGCATTTTAAAAAGTTTTCGCTTTTCTTGCATATACTGCACTAAGAGATATAAATTAATGTACTTTGTTAGAGAGCGTGTGAAATTTACGTGCTGTAAAATTTAATTCATTCACAAAATAGTCGTGGGATTACATTTGTTGTGGAAGTTGTATACTATTTTTCTATGTATTAAGAAATCGGCAGTTATGATTTTATTGATTTTCAGCTTCTTCGTTGTGATGAATTTTGATAAGAATACTTTAAAACTAGAAAACTAAATGTTCATTTTTCTTTGGAATTTGATTGATGCAACGCAAAATTAGAGCTTAGACACTTTGTTTCAGTTTTGGCACTATTGTGAAAAGAGTGACTAAAAAATTACACTATTGATCATATGATTCATCAGGTGACTTGTCAGATGACAGGAACACATCACATGATATAACACGTAATTTTTCTAACCAAATGTGTAATAAAATCGATGTTTAATGCCTGTAGTCACTATAATATTTCGACAGACACATAGCAATATTATGAACCAAAAGATTGATAGTTCTAATGTTTTTATAATTTATATACGGCAGTCAAATTTTATACGTTTTATATAAAAAACAAGACTATCCTTTAAGAAATCTTAAGAAATTTCAATACTGTAAACATATTCAATAATTTAGAAATAAGACAAAAATAGCTAATACGCCGCGGTCAAAACGATCGTTCCGACTGTTCTTGTGTTAAAGACTATTTAAAGATAGTGTAAACAATTTGAGGAATTAAAAAAATTTCACGTTGTTTCTACAATAATGAATTCTAGACCACTATAATTAGATCTCAAATGAAACTCTTTCATCTATTTTTAGGCGACGAGAAAACTTTTTTTAAGATCATTGTGTTGTTTTCACCTGTGGTACGCTTATACATTCATAATTATTTTTTTCACATTTAAAATGTTTAAAATTGATTTTATTAATTAAGTAGCAATATTATAATTTATATACTTCATTTTTCCCGTATGATGGATTTTTCGACAAGATTTACATTTCTTATACTTTTTTTAAGGTTTCTGGAATATAAAATCTGCTTGTTTACTGTGACTGTTTATAAAAGCATTAGTGTTACAATGTATAATATAAACCATTCAATAATCTAACGATTACCTTTACTCTATAATAATAAAGGCAGATACCATACTTATAAGTAGATATAGCTTTTATGGTCAGACGAAGAAGTATACTTCCATAAATCGTTCGTTAATTAGGTCATTTTAATATTTATTATATTTCTTTTTGAAAAATTGTGAATGCTAAATATTTTTATGATTGAAACAGAAAGGTAACAGAGAACATCAATTTTAATAAATAGCCTGCGTTTTGATGTCTCGATATCTCGCCTCATTCATCGGAATAACAAAAACAACTTAACTGCCTCTGTCACTCTGTTACAATCAATTTGCATCAATCCTACATACGGTTGAAACCACATATCCCCTAATCAAATTACCACTCGCAAAGTAAGCGATATACAAGTTCACGACAACAATTTATATAATCGAATATGGCACACCTTTTTGTCACTGAGAGCATAGACACAGCCGCGCTCATCTCTTTCTCTGATATCCATTATATATATATATATATATTCTTCTTCTTCCTCTATGTATATCTCGCCCCGCGACAGTATAGTAGAGCTTTCGCTGTTATAGTGTCTACTCGTGCGCGGGCAGCCAAAATAGCTCTTCTCTCTCTCTCTCTCTCTCTCTCTCACACACGCGGAAGCCGCGCATTCGAGGAGCGTTATACACGGTTGCATCCGACCGGTAGAGAATGAACCACGCGCGCGCGCGTGCTGCTTGCTTGCTCGTGGCCACATTCTTCTACTCGTGTTTATTTACGCCGGGGGGTGTAGGTGGAGGAGGAGATGTGCGGATGACGATTTTCCTATAGCGAGCGTGTGACATTGTTGTTGCAGCACGTGTGTGTCTGTGTGTGTGTTTCACTACAGTCAAGCTCTTCGATTTGAGAGCGAACGCGACGCGCGCGAGTTGTGTGTTTAGCGCCAGGCGCGCGTGTGTAGTGCAGAGGGAATGAATGAGGTTGCTGACCGAGCCTGAGAGTGTGGAGGTGGTGGAGGTGAATAGGAAAGGTTTGAGTGATATAGTTATAGCTATTTTTTCGTTTTCTTGGTGGTAAGGGGTCAGAAAGAAGAGATGGATAGTAATTGGACAGCGGAAGGGTTAGTGGTTGAGAGTGAATGTTTTGTAATTGTTAGTTTCCGTTATAACTAACAATCTGATTTATTTCTGTTATATATATTGTTTTTCGGGGTAGGTCATTAAAAATGAACTTATTATTTTAATGGATATAAAATCGATGTTGTGATTTTTAAACATTTTTTTCATGTTATTTTTAATTTTTTTATTGATATACAGTTATACAATTTTTTTTACATATAATGCATATTTACATAAAAAAGAATATAATGCAATTCATGAAATTTAATTTTAGCTTTCAGCTCTTTATTTCACGATAAGATTATCTTTAACAATACAGAAATTACGCAAAATTGTTACTATTGACTTTTATTTTCAGCACATCATTTATTAAAACATCTTCAACAACTAAGTCAAATTTCATTCAAGAGTGTTTGTTTCAATGTATACTCCAGTTCAGCGAAGTATAATAAATATAATATATCTTATAAAATACCTTAGCTACAATCATTTAAGTAGTAAAGTCAGAATTGGAATGTTAATCATTGACGTTCACCTAAAAAATTTTCTTTAATCCTCATTCAAACAAACAGCAACGACTCACTATTCGTAAAAAAAAAATTTATTGCCTGTGTATGGGTAAATATATGGCGCCGAAGCCAAACTTCGGTCATACTTGGCCAGGGTATGTCTATAATATCTTTCTTATATTTATTCCATATACTCTAAAAAAACAAAATATAGAAGTGATATAGGCATTATATAGGAAATAGTTATGGCCGAAATTTGGTTCAGGCATCGTGGCGATATACCACCCATATATACATCTTTATATTGCGCATATATGCAAGGTATGGGCTATGTTAATTGCCCATATCATAGGAAAAATATTGTCTATGAATTTTTTTTTTGGGATGGGAAATGTTAGATATATGCGACGCGATACCATCAGTCCGCACGCCATTTCAACCATAAAAATCGCTCACTATACATCCCCAGAAAAAAAAGGAAAATCAGCACTTTCGCGCGTGTCCTCGCGCTTCGCCTCTATATTTGCCCACTCAAACTGCTGCTTAATGACCAGTGCGCCCTCCTGCTTTCGATCACTCGGCCAAACACACTCGCCACTCGTAAAGCTCCGCGTTTCCCAGATATTTCGGGTTTGTTATCGTCGACAACGCAATTGCGAGGGACTATAGCACACGCACGCACCCCGCGCGTGGCCTTAAAATTCGAGCCAAAACGTGCGCGTTTCACGTCAAGGTTTTGCTCGCCTTGCTATTTTACTGGATGAATTTATGAGCGCGTGAGTAAAGCGCAACGGTCGAGTGTGTATGTATAAGGTATGTCGATAGTTGATTGCGGCTGGTTCCAGCTGCGCGAGCTGACGAGGTTTTGTATTATTGTCTCGTTGGTATAAGAGAGGGAAGAAGGTCTGGTATGTTTTTCGCGCAGTTAAATGAGCTTTTTTTGAGAATATCCTTGGGGAAGTGGATGAATCGGTGATCGTTAATGTTTGATGGATTGGCGAAATACAAGATTTTGAAAGGATGAGTTGTCGAAATTTTTTGTTTTCATTTCGTTTAATTTTTATCTTTATTTGTTAAATTTAACTGTTTTCAATGCCAATTAAAACTTATCTATATCTTTCGATAAGTTTTTAAAAATATATTTTTCAAATGCTAGTAACTACAGGCAGATGTCGTCTGATAATAATCGAGAAAAATTATTCGATACGTATTAGAAGTAAAGGTGATGGACATAGAGTTCGTCGCAAACATTCCCTATTCCATTTCTCAATTAATGTTCCACCTTAATAAAGTTTGGTAATTATTTCTCAAACGCTTAGCTCTTTTTATTAATAGGAATGTTTGTTGAGAAAGGAAGACAGTGATTGCATATACATCTTTTACAAAAAAATTAAATCACAAAGTTAATTATGAAGTTTTTTATTGTCTCATTGCATAAATCTTCCTAAACTTGAGGCTAAGGATCTTTATGAAGCACAATTTTCTTCTGTAGGATGATACCTATTGATACAATAAAAACCCGAGCATTTAGATGATAATAAGTACCTATAAAGTTATACTTATTGGAACTTGTTCTGGTACTAAATAGTTTGCTTCATTTTTATGCCTTTTTCGGCATATATATCTTATAACTTAATTTAGAACTATGGAGAAATAAATAAATGTAATGAAAAAGTTATACACTAGTAAAATCTGTTGTCATAATCTGAAACTTGGTTGGCCCGTAATTAACGGCATTATTCTACATATAATCACTCTCTCTTTTGTCACCTGTACCTTTCCGTCTAATTGGAAAAAATCACTTATTAAACCTATTCCGAAAATTAAAAATCCTTCGGCAGCTTCAGATTTTCGACCAATAAG
>JAWWEQ010050761.1:0-11071 GCA_035583055.1 Torymus tubicola
TATATATTACACATATACACACGCAGTAGCCTGAAAAATCGTCAAACTTTCCGAGAAACACGCTCACATATATATTTATAATACACTATATATATATACACGAAAAAAGAAACTCGCTGCTGGCGTTCTGACTCACGCGCCCGTAAAGAATGTGTCTTTTCCGCGGAGCATTCGAAAAATCCTATATAGGCTCGCGAAAGGATTAAAAAAAAAAAAGAAAAAAAGAAAACCCCGGAAGACACCCTAACATGCGAGTGCATCGTAAAACGTTCTACGCCACCTTTCCATTCACCAACTTGTCAATGTTCCTCTCTTCTGTTGTATACCTGCGGTATACGCTACTACTACTACTACTACTACTACCCCCAATATAACGTTTTCAAGCTGTATTTTCTCTTTCTCGGTCAGTCGATTTCGCTTCGCTTCCGCACAGCTACAACGACGACGGGCTGCTTGTAGAAAAAGCATCGTAAAGAAGGGTTTGCGATTATTACAGAAGAAGAAGAAAAAAAAGGCAGCGGGCCCGCAGCGGCGCACCACTACACTAGGCAAGGCTTATATACGACGTATAGAATATATATATATATACGTGGTTGGCCAGGTCAGTGTTTTTCGAAGGTTTACGGGGATGCTGCTGCTATATAGGTAGAGAAAGATTTCGAAAAATCTGGTGGAAGTTTATATTATATGAGAAACGTGATTTTTATTGGCTATGCGGGGGAACTCGTTAAGGTAAGGGGTTTCGGTTGGGGGCAAATTATTCATTATTAATGGTGGAGGAGAGAAGATGAGAGATTTTAGGATGGGTTTAGATGGGTGACACATGGCGATTTTGTGATGTTGATTTTACTGTTAATAGCGGTTGGTATGGGAATTTTTGGTGTTAAGGTTAATTTATTTGGAAAATTCGAAAAACATTTTTAATTTTTTTTCTCAAGCATTATATTAAGCAGTGCAAAAATAAAAAAATTCTTCACTTATTTTTACTTTATTTCTATAAAGGACTAATTTTGCATATTGTATATTTATCTCCTTACCAGAATGCTGTATGTAAATAATTTTATGCATGCTGACAGTAATAAATTTTATTATGCTATAAAATCTTGGAATAACATCGGACAGCATGAAAAAAAACGTTCAAATTGATATTCTTAGAGTGTCTTATTGGTGAACAGAAAATAGACTTGACCTTAATATAAAAAATACTTTTGTTTTTTTAAAAGCCGAGTTTCTTTTTATTCACGTGTTTACTTTATTAATAGTGCTAAACTTGACACAGTAAGCGTAATTAAAAACCTTGGTTTGGTATACTCAAATTATGTATCTCTTGTGTCATATTGTTCCACAATCTTTAAGCGATTTAGAGAAAAGATGAAAAAGCATTAAGAAAGAAAATATGAAAAAATAACTCTTATTTGCAGTGGCAACAACATTATAAGTATTAAAAACGTATTTTTCATTGCGATTGGAAAGCTGAAATGTCATTAAAAAAGGGAAAATGTCTTTTTCCAAAAAGAAAATTCTAAAACATTTATTAAGTGAACAAATAATAAATAAAAAGAAATTTCAATACAATATAATTTATTACTTTGAAAAATCTTCTGATCAATATAATATAAAAAGTAAAAGAACCTATAACCCATGATTTACGTAAACGCTCGTCAGTAAATACAGTTTTCAATCATAAAATCATTCCGCGTTGCAACGGCAAGAATCAAATTTATGAATATAATAATAACAACGCAAGACCGAAACAGTTTTTACGGCCACCAGTTTTCTTATTCACATATACATACATATACACGCTCGACATTCCTCTCAAAGAAACCCTGCCGCCGCCACTGCCATTGCCGTCTGCACAGATATATTGCATCTGTGCGCCGCATAATTGCGTAACAGATGCGTGTAAATTGTGTTAAGGAGGCATGCACACATACATACACATACCGAGCGAATAGAAGGAAGAACAGAGGGCCAAAGGTTGGATTGTGCTTCTGGCCGCTTACATATATATATATATACACACGAAAAGAATTTAATGTCTTTGAAGTTAGATATACCTCAATTACTGTTATTTAAGCGACTGACACGTTTTTTCTCGCGAAACATACTTTGGGGTCTGTAAGGTATTAGGACAATAACGTTACCAGATTCTTCGCGTTATTGTCCGAGGCTTTTATATGCACGTTGACATTTACTAGCGTCTTATATATCTACTTATTTTTACAACACCTGGGACCTCTAAAACGTTTTGCGAACAGCTGGGCATAATTTTAGTCTAATTATCCAAATGACAAGGGCTATAAGCCGACCGTCCTAAGCAGCTTATTCCCGAGAATCACTGCTGTCGTGAATAGATCTTTCAGATTTTAAGTAATTATATAGTGCATAAATTTTAACCGACTATTTAACGTGTTTGAGACAATTTGTTGAAAAGATCACAGGCAGGTTGGTGTAATTGAGCTGGTACTATATGGAGACCCTTCAATAGATCATAACTTAACTTATAATTGTAGAGTTTTGAATGTATATTTTCATCATATTTTGTCAAATAAAACGTTGGATTTTAAGCAACGTACCATATAGTAATTACATTACACGACATTTAACTTTAGTTTACGTAAATTACTGATCTAGGTCTGTGCATAAAGACTTACGTATACAGTAATAATTTTAAAATATTAATGTTTAAAATGTCAACTTAAAATGGTCAACATTTTCATGCTTCTTACTACCCCGAATACATCTTAATAAACCACTTTCACACGTCACTCTCCCCTTAAAGCTTCCAATCAAATTACATCACTACATTACAATATCAAAAAAAAAAAAAACAAAACAAAAAAAAGAGAAAAAGAGAACCTTCGGTCCCTCGCGTCCTTCCCCTTTAACCCCGTATACAAAGACCGCGATCTATTCTAAAAAAAAAAGAATCCCGGCATTCAATCACACATCCCTCCCTCTCTTCCATCCCCAAGCGGATCTCCCTGTCTCGCCCGCGCATTATACACACAAAAAAAAGACGCCGAGCGAAATGGAAATCCGATCGAGACCACTCTCTCTCTCTCTCTGTCTCGTTGAAGAAAAGATGGAACACATATGTATATATACCTGTACACTTATGGGTCCCGTATACCTACGTACACGTGTATATATATATATACCTACTATATACGCGACGTCGTTGCCGTTGTCGTCGGCCTTTACAATACAAAAAGCGAACGCGAACGCGCCGGGGCTCGACCTCGCGCGGAAAAAAGAGAAGCGCGAGAGGAAGGACGCTGCGCATGAGTGTATATATAGGTATTATGCGAAGGGAGCAAATATATATGTACGTGCATGGTGCGCAACCGGGAATATGTGGGATGAGGGATATGTGTATGTATGTATGTTTATGACAAAGTGTGCAAGTGAATGTATGTGATGTGAACTGGTAGTAGTGATGCCGGAAGCCTGTAATTTTGTAAAGAGTTATTGAAAAGCGGAATGGGGGGAGAGTTATTGGTAAATGTGTCTTGTGAAAATGAAATTTTACGTGTGTACTTTCGATAATTTTTCGAAAAATTTCTAAAGCTTTTAGGCATTACTTTTTTTATAGGGAATTTAGAATGTGTTTTATTTTATTTAAATATCTGATGTCTAGATATACATAAAATGTATATTGAAAACGAAACATTTTCTACGTATATTTTATGCGTAGAATGGGCGAGTACGAAACTTTAAAATAACGCTTAATAATATAAAATTTATTTTTTTTTATTATTTTCAGGTTTATATAGATAGTATTCTAAAACTTTTTTTTAGAAATTTTCATATTTTAGCATTGTTATTTGTATCTTACGTTTTTACAGGATATAGAATACCTCTTAATTTTTTTTTCATATGTATAATATAGATATAAACGATCTTAAATGGTGAAATCTTCTTTTATTTGTAAATACGTAATTTATTTCATTTCTATTATTGCCGCAGACATTATTATTTTAATTAATCTGCTTGGCAATACTTTTATAGCCTTCGTACAACATTATTATATGCACCCTTCAAGTAATTACTTTGTAGTTAGTTACTCTATTAAATAATGCATAAAAGACCATAAGATAACGATTTCATTATTATGAGCTGTTTAATCTTAATAAAATACAATCGAATAACAATATTTCCATTTAGATCATAGTAAGCAACTATAACAACTCTTATAGTAATAATACATTTTTCGAAAAAAAAAATATTAAGAATAACCGGTTATCATCTTTAATTCAATACAACAGAACAATATATAAGTATATTTTTTATCTAAAAAAATTTCTTTCTTCACCTACATCACTTTTTATTCTATTTGTTTAGGCAACACAAGTCACTTCTAATCCCTGCACCTTAAAAAAAACTACACTAAACAACATTAGTTCGGATAAACGCATTCGATATAAATTCTTCCGATCTTTCTTGACTTCTACAATATAGGAAATATCGAATAACCAAACACGAAAATCAAACATTCTCCCCCAAAAACTCAGCAAATCAAGCTCCAAACCGTTCGCTTCTCATACCCAGATCCCCAACTGACGCGCGACCCTTCGAGTTAAAATCGACGGGACATCGATTTTCCGTTTCCATACACACACACACACACATCCGATCTCGACCTCTTACCCCAACCCCTCACACAGCAGCATCCCTCTATAAGCGTGGGAGAGCCAGACAGGTGGTGGTGGGCTGTACCCTCTCCATATATATACAAGCCGCACGGTGTGCTCGTCTTCGTTACGGTTTGCCCTTTTTTTCTCTCCCTCCCTCTTCGCGCGTTTCTCTTGTAGCGTGTATAGCACCTTGTGGCACATCCGACTAAAATATATGTATATATATATATATGGATTCCACGCACTTATATTCCGCGGGGGCGCACAGAAGAGGAAAGACGACGGAGGAGGTGGAGGAGGAAGAACACAGCTTGTGGGAAAAAGCCGACGACTTTCATGATGATTATGATGATGATGATGATGATCCGTGCGTGTGTATGTGTGTGCAGTGCCAGTGCAGGTATATACCAGATATATATATATATGTGCGTATTTATATATACAATGGCACCGCGAGACCGTATGGGCGGACAATGGGATTCCCCCGCGTGTGTGTACGCGAAGAAGAGAAGAGTGCGTGTAGCGTGCGGGAGATGAGGTTTTTTTTATTGTGGAAGTACGATAGAGAGCGAGAGAGACAGAGAGAGGTGAATGAAGAGTTTTTGCGATGATGGGAATGTTAGCGTATATATGTACGCGATGTAGTCTTTGCAATTGGTATATAGTTGGGATATGTAATAATGTAACGTTTTGTGTGAATATATTCAGTTAGGATTATATATGCACGGCTGTGGCACGTTGTGCGCCCTATATATATGCATAAATTGTATGCGTATAATAGGCCGTGGAAGCTGAGTCGATAAAATATCGTATATAATTTGTATCGATACGTCTGTTACCGGCAAAACCAAATGTTAGGTTTGGTGAATGCATTTGCTATTTGATTTTTTTTTCTCATATAACGAGATTCATATGCTTGAATTTGCGAAATAAAATTAATAATTTAAATGAGACAAAATGGTTTAGTTCTAGAAAAGACTGATGTATATCAGTCGATATTATCAATACTTACTTATATACTTACTTTGTAACAGGATGTACTTTCTCTCAAATAGTATAATGAACGCTTTACTCTGACTACCACATTACGAGTATACTCATCCAAATCCTTTCCTCCAACCTGCAACGATTAAACATTCTTATATACCTACTAACCTCATCACTATACTATACTCATACCTCGCTTAAGACACAGCAGCACGACCCCCTGCCAACTATAGCATCATTCCCCTGCCACGCCCTAAAACTTTAACCCCTTACCTTGACCATCATCATCTCACTTTCATACATACACTTGCAGTTGTAAATTACACCGGCGCCTAACGAATATTTGCCTATGCCCATGTATTATACTATTAACTCTCCTTATACCTCTCGTATAACATATATATACAGCCATCGAAACCGGAAGGGTTATTGTATGCCACTTGGCGGACGTAGCAGCCACCTGCTGATTGCCACACCACTGCTGCGTATTATCGCCGTCGACTGGTCCTATATATATATACACAGGTTTGTACCGGCCAAAGGGTATAATACACATGTATGTAGGTTAGGAGGTATAGGAACGAGGGAGAATGCGTATATACAAGTGGAAGAGAGAGAGAGAATTGGCTTTGTGAATTTCGGAGAGGGTGAGAATAGGTGCGGACAAGAGTATAATGGTTAAGGGTTCGTTGAGGTCGAGTGATTAATGGTTACTGGTGCGAATTGAGTGATTATTGTAAGAGACGCGCGTGAAATAAAGCGATGAAGGGAGGAGGCTGAGGAATTTGAAATTTTTACGGGTTTTTGGGAATTGGGTTTCTTTTTTATTTCAAGGGGATGTTGTAGTTTGATATATGAATTTTTTTTCTTCATTGGTGTATTTTTCGTCGTTGTTTATAGGTGTTTTTTAAATTTCAAAGTATGAATTGGATTTTTAGTAAATATGAAATTGCCGTCATTATTATATTAAGGATACATGTTGATAAAGAATAGAAGTATGATAATAATTTTCATTAATTTCTTATATATATATAACTTTTGTTTATTTAAATATACGGAAATAATTTAAACGTAAAATTTATTCATTGATAAAAAACAGCCTTCCCAATAAAATAACAGTTCAATCTCGATGAAAAGTAATTTTTCGTAAAGATATTTCAACCCGAAACATTGCATACAATTACAGTATCACGTAATTATATGAAAACTAAAAAAAAGCTATACTGTCATAAAACAGTTTAACCTGAAATTCAATTCTCAACTCGAAAAGTCCGTTAAAAATTAAAAACTCTACATAATCGCTACCGTCGTTAAATTCGATGGACAAAAAAAAACAACTTCATCTCTGCTTTCGCGTACGATTCCTTCAACAAAATATAAAATTATTACACGAGAGCCGTAACATATTCGTATATACAACACACATACACATACACATACCACAAAACATCTCTCAGGTCACTCCCTGCTATATTACACTTGCACATATACAAACCGGAGCATGCGCCTCTTACCTCTCCCTCTCTCTCTCTCTTTCTTCTGCAAAACGAAAACAAAAATCTCTGGCGCTGTTAACGGGCATGCGAGGCGTGCAGGCACCGCCTCTCGACAAAACGAAAACGACAAAAACTCCCGCGCTCTCCGTCGCCGCACACACACACACAATCGGGTCCCTTGGGGACCTTTTACTTTTAGTGCTCGGGAGCACAGACACGTACATGTAAGTATATATATGTATATACACACATCGAAAATCGAAACTGGTCTGAAATTCATCTCTCTTGCTGTGTGTATGCGGACCGTTGAGAGAAAGAAAGAGAGAGAGAGAGAGCAAGGCGGACGCGCTTTATATTCCACGGGATTTAACAACCCCCACGTGTATATATATATCGTATATATAAGCGGCAAGGTCACCCTTTCACCCACTCGCGTACGAAGGAGGAAGCGACGTGATTGAATAGCTGAATCTACCTGTGTACATATAATATGTGTGTGTGTGGTGGGGGGGGGTATATATACCTGCGCGGGAATTCTTTGGAGTATTCTAATTTTTAGGGTAAGGGATGATGCGCTATATATACAGAGTATGTATTATAGAAATATCTATTTAGGGGGTATAAGGGATGATCGGAGAAGTGTGTGAAAATCCGTGGACGATCGAACGTCGTATCTTGTATATGTGCGTGTACCTGTACAATTGTCATTTTAATTTTGGCAGTACTAGGGGGACGTATATAGATATATACGTATAAAAGGATATTTTATTCGTTTTCAAGGTTACATTAATTTTGTACCGATAAAATTATATATACGTATACCACCGCTTGCACAGCTTCGTTTCATGAAACGAGACGAGAATCATCGGAATTTTTCGACATTTTTATCCTTACCACATACAGTACCTCACACACACACACACATACGCAGCAACTCGCTAAAAAGTAAAACCAGACCCAGTGCACCGCATCCTCAGCTCTCACTGCACCAACAGCAGCAGCAGCAGCAACAGCGGCATTATATTATTACACACGAAGCCGCATGCGCATATAACAGTTCTCTCCTCGGCGGTCCTCTCTTGCCTTCCTCTCCGTTCTCCAATCCAGTTCTCGTTCTTCTCTCTCTCTCTCTCTTTCTCGTTCCCTCTAAAAAGATCGTCGTCGTAAGAAGAAAGAGACTGTACTCTCTCTCTCTCTCTCTCCTGCTGGTATATATACACACGCTTATATACATCTACCCACACATCTCTGCATTTAACATACCGCAGCAGCATCCGCGCGCGCGCAGCAGCAGCAGTAACAGCGGCAACAGCGAGGGAAAGGCTGTATACTCGGTTGGTCGGTCAGTCGCTCGGTCTCTCGGTCGTTCTCTCTTTATCCCTCTTGTATATACGTATATATATATACACGGGGAGCCGGCTGTCCTTGGACTCAGGCTCGCGGATCGCCGCGCACGGCCAGTCAATGACCGACGCATTCCTCTCTCTCTCTCTCTTACTCTATACGTGTATAGGTATATATGTAGATGTGTAAATGTGTGTATATAATACGTGAGCCACGATCGGCGCGCGGATCCGCGTGTGGTACGACGGTGCGCACGAGATTCCGTACGAAAATTTTACTAACGGGTCGTGATGTGTGGAGCAGCAGGGCGAGGCGCAGAAAGAGAGAGAGAGAGAGAGAGAGTGAGTGGATGAGGTGGCACGCAGAGAGTGGGCTTTTGTTTTTGTCGATTTGTCGTTTTTGGAGCGAGAGGATTTTTTTCTCGTGTGTGTGTGTGTGTGTGTGAGTGAGTGATGTCATGATGCGGAGGTTGGATAAAAATATAGTGATTTCATTCGGTGATATGAGAATATTATTGGTAATTTGGTTATACAATGTATTAGGAGTATTGGGTGATGAGAAAGGATAGCTAATTGTGGTCAAAAAAGAAAGTATTGAGTGATATTTTTAGAGGCGCATTTATAGAACCATATGTAAAAAAACAACAAGTTTTTATGTGTACATAAACTTTTAACGTTTACTCTATATCTTAAGTTTTGGTAGAATCATAAAATGTTCATCTATATATAAATTTTTGTGTAATATAAAACTGAGAATATCTTAAGCAAAAGCAATTTTTATTATAATTCCTGCTATAAACACATTTATAAAAATGTTTCGTTCTCGATGCTTCTTCGAAGAATAACTACATACTTAACGTAATATTGTTTAAAAGCTACGGATATATATATTGGGAAGATTTAATAATATTGTATGTATATTACAGAATATTAACAAAGGTTTTGGACACTAATTGCAGAAATATTTTTGCCATTTACACAGAATTATTATGACAATATTGTTACAATATTGTTGCAATACTTGCAATATTATTGCAATATTGTTTAATATTTTAATTCGATCCCTTTGCGAGTTTTCTTATACATATCAACTTATCTTATATTGTACCAAAAGCACACGACATACCTTTACATATTTTTGTTGAACAAAAGAGATCAATTTAACTCCAAGGAATGTTCAATAAAATTACAACGATCCCAACACCATATATCAGATGAAATAATCATTTTCCACCTTCTCGACTAACAACTACACCCATAGTCGTATCATCTATATAACAACCACATTCACACCGTATCACTATATCCAAATTCTATTTGATTTTCCAGAAATTTCAATGACCACCCATCTTCTCTTACCTATGCTTACCTCATCGACCCATCATCCATATACCATTATCACGCGAAATTGCACACCACCATTAAACTTAATAAGAATCAATTCCCACAAACACTTTCCTCGACCAACCTTCACACATACGGCATCTTATCTTATCAGTCGCTCGGCAAACCCCATATTTTCTTGCTTAGAATAAAAAAAAACACACAAACACCTTCCGGCCGCAACCGTCTAATAAAGTGCAAAACGCTCCGCAGCCTGATTACAGACTTTCTTCTTCTTCTTCTTCTTCTTCTTCTCGCAACAGCAACAGCAGCATCCCTGTAAATTCAAACTTCCGCGCAGATCTCTCGCGAGAAAAGTCATCGTGACAGGTTCGACGAACACCTTACGCGCTGTTGCTGCTGCTGCCCTTCTTTGATTACACGGACATTCCGCCGCTATGCTGCCTTTTTCTTTCTTATCAGAGGATGTGGTTATACGCGTGAGACTGTGTATATTTTCCGAACTGTTCTTTACGTTTCTTTGGTGTGTGTGTGTGTGTGCGTATATATATATATATACAGACACATACGTTAGTGAGAGAACGAGCGTGCGGAGTTTATTCAAATATTTGAGGTAATGGTATATATGGGAATATGGTGAAATGTCTGTTTGGTTTTCGAATTAGGGCTTGAGTTGTATATACGCGCGGATCTTTTGTTTCCGCGAAACGATGAATGATGATGTGTACTCGGAACCCCTGAGAGCAAACGCCGCGGTGGTAATGCCAAATTGAAAATCTTGGGATGACGTGTGCTGACTCGTTGCCAAGTGCCGCTGATTACATACATTTGAATGTTTATTACGCTGAGGAAAAGAAGAAAAAGTTCGTGCGGGGTAAGGGTATATACACTATATAGTAGTTCTGCAAAAGGATACTGTCTCGTAAAGTTATGCCGAAGGTTGTAAAAAGGCCGAAGAGTTACCGTAGTTTTACAGTAAGTCTTGCAAAACAAAAGTGTTACGGGTTTCCGTATACCTCGTGCGGGGTGGTAAAATTTTCTATGAAGTATTAATTTTGCCAATGTTTTCATAATTTTTGCTAAACGTTTCTACCAATGTATACGTACACCTATATCATTCATTCCTTATATATATATAAGTTTTAGTATTTTGGTATTTAAGTAATTTATATACCGGGTGTCCAAAAAAGATGGAAACACCCAAATAAGTCCCGAAATATTGATTTTCAGAAAAAATGTTTCCTACAAAAGTTTCAGGAAA
>JAWWEQ010050762.1:0-11070 GCA_035583055.1 Torymus tubicola
TGACCAGCCGAAGCTGGCCGTGCCCCGATCCACAACCTGGGGACGCGCCCGGTAGCACGGAAAAGTGCTCATCTATCATTTAGAGAACCCGGGCATTATTTTTATTATTATTATTATTATTATTGTTATTATTGTTATATGTAAACAACCATTTAAACTGTAGAAATTTGATGTATTAATGAGGATGAGGAAAGTTATTTATTATCTGTAAATAAAAACATAATCTTGTAATTTTTTTAAAAAGTATCAAGTTGAGATATAAAAACATATCGTCGTTATGATTTCATACAAAATAAAAATGTTATTAGAATCTTACACCATAATAGAAGTATTATTATATGAATTATTTAATCTAAAAGCGCATTATTTATGGTTCAAAGGTAAGCTCATTCGTTAATGTTTTGAATTTTAATCATATTCGCGCATCAGTTTCCGCCATACGCTGTCGGGGCGCCACCAGTATACAGTCATGAACTGCGAGTATACATTTTTGGATAAACCATCGCTGGGCGGGAGACTTTCGAACGACTAAGGAGGACGAAGAGGGAAGCAACCGTGGTATACGACTTGGTTCTGCGTGCGTGAGCGTATGGCTGGTCAGCCCACAAAGTAAGTCCGTTGCTTACGGTTAATTTTACTGTGTTCGCGTGCTTGCAGAGTTCACTCGCCGTTCGAGCGAATTTCTGATGGCTTCATTGTAGCCGCCGACTTGCGTTTCAGAGCAGCGCATTTCCTTGATAAAGCGTGCGTGCGTGTAGTAGCCTACCAGCGGCGCGCTGCTGGTTACGCTTTGTTCTCGCGTTTAAGCCTCTGCCAACGCGTTCTAGTTAATTTATCATACATTTAAAGTTAGAATAAAACCCCCGATGAATTTCAATTGCCTGTTTGCTTTCTAGTCATTTCGCGACCTAATTATTTTCCTTATTCTTTCCCGAATACCGCCCTCTACCCTAAGCGTTGCTGTAGCTAACCGGCATTCATTCTGACAGCTGACGGGAGGAAACAAGCCGCCCAGGTAAGTGTCTCTGGGCGACGTTTTGCGGGAGTTTGCGCGTAGTAAACATCATCAGTTAGACCGGTAAGTCCAACGCGCGCCGCTGGGCTCGCGGCGCGCTACCGGTTGCAAAGCCCGGCAGAGAAGAGAGAGAGTTGCGCGCCAGTGAACGCGTGTGGCCTAAGTCCGTTCTGCATTGCAGCGCAGTTCGGGCCTCTCTATAGTTGCGTCGGGAAAGACTGTGCTCTCCCGGCCAGCTTACGTGTGCCACCGTCTGTGCCGTGTTCTTTAACCGCGCAACAGACTAGCCTGTTAGCGCAACCGGTTCTCCCGTCCCCTTAGGTTTACCCCGTTAAAACTTGATCATCTTGATTTTATAGAAGAAATATACTGTGTATGTTCTATGTATAGTATCAGTATTTATTTTTCTTACAATGCTAATTTTGATTAATCTGCGCCCTACTGAAAATACTCATATGAGAATAACCTAATTCTCACCTGATTCTCATATGATTCTCATGTCAAAATCTCAGGTAATTCGTATGTGAGTGTCATCTGATTCTCATGTGAATCTCATTTTTCTAAATTTTTTTAGTTAAATTAATAATTTTTTTCATTAAATTTAGCTAAAAGATTGAAAGTATATTTTTAATGAATTTAATTTCTTTGAAAAATGAATATGATTAAAAATCGAATTGAACCAACAGAGGAGTGAAAGGAAGAGAGCATGTATTTTTACATTTTCTTTTATTATAAAATTTTAAAAAATATATATTTCTGTATTGATACAAGTAGCTAAAACTAGCTTTTTGAATGCGCAACTTACATTTTCTGCAGAAATTCACCGTCATTTCTGGAGAACTTTTCTACAATTTCTACAGAATGCCTGAAGAATATTTCCATGAGAAATCTGCATAAATTCTGCATGGAAAATTTTAATCAGACTTACACAAGTTATGCAGAAATTTTACATGATTTATGCAGAATTTTAACCTCAGTTTACCCTGCATACTTTGTAGAGAAAATTGTGGACACCTGTAAAATTTAAATTGAGGTGGTTTCACATTTGAAAAAAGACAATGAAGTGATTATATACTATTTTGAGTTTATAAAAAAAAAAATTTATTCACTTTTATTTATATAAAAAAATGTTTCCGTTATGTAAAGTACATAAGAAAAATTAAAAATTACTTATCTAATTCTGTAGCAGCCACTCCTTGAATTTATTATCTTTTATTTCTTCATCTTCATTTTTTGAAAGTACTACTCAATATACAGTTAAATGAAAGACTACTATGATTCATTGAAACTAAATCATAGTGTAAACAAACTTACATATGGTGGACTATAAGGACTAAGGTGTAAATATAGTCACGTGAGCTTATGTATATTAAGCTTTAGGGAGCATGTACACCCAGAGGCCTTTGATTCTTTCCGAATGTACCCCGTTAGTGACCGTCACACATAACCTTTTAAATGTTCACGATTGACAGGCAGCTTCTCATCTAGGTCCATAGCACTCTCGTTTCATTCTATGGTCTTCGAATAAATAATTTTGAAATTTTTAAATATAATACTACGTATTTCCATGCTATAATACGACGTAAAACGAGTATTATTATAATATTAAAGTATTTTTACACTTAATAGTTTTTTACTCATACAATATATAAAAATGGCTATTCGGACCCATAATCTGTCGTTCTGGAGAAGGCAAAATTGCAGAGACATACGACCACCAAAAGACGCACTACACGAAGTAAAGCCCCCACAGCTTATTTAGGCTTATACCGTGCTTATAGGTAAATTCGCTATCTGTATCCCCTCAACTGCGAGAGAACGCGCCGACCCTGGCGATCACCGAAAAACGGAGTGATCGAAAGCTCGGCGTTGAGAGATAACAGCCCCCGCGCGGGCCAGGGTCGGTGCGCTCTCGCGCAGTGGAGAGGATACTGATAGTGAGCTTACCTATAAGCATGGCCTAGAGGAGTGGGAACTTTTCTTCGTGTAAAGTTATAAAACTCCGAAATGAAGCGAGCTTTCGGCGCATAAAAAGCGGCGGAGATGAATGTTTTGGGACTATCGGCGATTTGTCGCTAATAAAGACGTCACCGCACGTGCGTTTTTCGGTGCGTAAATATCCTGGGTCTGACACCTCTACGTATCTTATTCCCCTAAAATGTTTATAAATTCGAGGAGTGTATATATTGTGTGAGTAAAAAACTATTAAGTATAAAAATACTTTTATATAATAATAATATTCGTCTTACGTCGTATTATAGCATGGAAATACGTCGTATTATATTAAAAAATTTCAAAATTATTCATTCGAAGACCATAGAATGAAACGAGAGCGCTATCGACCTAGATGAGAAACTGCCTCTCAATCGTGAACATTCAAAAGGTTATGCGTAACGGTCACTAACGGGGTACATTCGGAAAGAATCAAAAGTCCCTGGGTATACATAAGTGCTGTGCTGATTGCTGTGCGCGACACTGCGAAGTGCGATGCCGTGCGATGCCGTATACAGCACGATGCCGTGATGCCGTTTAATGCCGCGCGATGTCAGTGCTGCGTCCGTTCCGTTTTCTACACGGTTCAAAACAAATTGCACGTTGTATCTTCTGCATTATTTATTTACGAAGTGTTCAAATAATACAGAAGATACAATAAGAATTTGTTTATGAAGAGTTTAAACAAGTGTTAATATTGCAATATTCATTGTCATACGTTGTTACACCAAAAAAAGAGCGCGCGGAGCAAGTATGATCTATTGCTAGTCAGTAAAATTTTCACTGATTTTCTGCTGAATACTTGAGGGGCGCGTTGTTTTTAGTTTTTAGGTGAACAATCAGAATGTTTATTCAATTTTTTTTAGTAATTTTCACTATTAAAATTCATAATTTTTTTTATTATAGTTATGGAATCCTTAAACATCTCGTAACGACATTTGTTTAAAACAATATTTTCAATTTCCAAGGGAAATCTTTTTTAATTTTCTTTTATCGCGTCCGGCAAGTGTGCGTATTCAGTAGAAAATCAGCAAAAATTTGACTGATTCTTGGATAAATAAAAGTGAATAAATATTATTTTTTTATAAACTCAAAATAGTATATAATGACTTCATTGTCTTTTCTCAAATGTGAAACCACGTCAATTTAAATTTTCTAGGTGTCCACGATTTCTCTACACAGTATGGAGGGTTTCTGCATAAACTGAGGTTAAAATTCTGCATAAATCATGTAAAATTTTTGCATAACTTGTGTAAGTCTGATTAATATTTTCCCTACAGAATTTATGCAGATTTCTCACAGAAATATTCTTCTGGCATTCTGTAGAAATTGTAGAAAAGTTCTCCAGAAATGACGGTAAATTTCTGCAGAAAATGTAAGAAATTTTTGTAAAACTGAGGTTAAATTGTGCAAAAATCATGTAGAATTTCTGCAGAACTTTTGCATAAATTCTGCATACTGGTAGCCTAGAAATTTTGAAGAACGCGTGCGTATCTGGTTGAAACTTTTCTTGCAGAATTTATGCAGATTTTCCATGGAAATATTTGACAGTCATTCTCCAGAAATTCTGCAGACATTTCTGCAGCTTTATTTTACAAGAGAGTAGTGTCGATGCGCGCTGAAATTTTACACGTCCAATTCAAATCGACCAATCACAATCATTAGAGGTGACAATATCAAATTCATATTTTTTTATGTTGGATGTATACGAAACTGACTTTTTGAATGCATGACGCCATTTTGTACGAAACCTATAGCAAATCTGCATGTGTAAGACAAGGATAGACTACCATGTGACTAAAGAAATAATATGCCTATATATATCGACTTTTTAAATGCCGCATTCAAAAAGTCAGTTGATTGCATTTATTATTGGGTGTTGTGCACGTATGAACGTACACGGGTTATTTATATTGTTAGGGTTCGTCAACGAGAGAAATAAGTTGGAATGACTCTTAGAGTCTTTGCTTCAATCGGCTCGAGAGTGAAATTGGAGGCAGGAAAGGGATGAACGTGTGACACGTTCGAACAACTAGGCAAAATATAAACAATAAGTTGTCTTACTCACAAATAAGACTAAGTAGGCAATAGGTAGGCAAATAATATGCGATAGGCAAAGTAAAAATGCAAGCTATAACAGTACATGCAATAGGCTAAGTGTGTGGCGCAAGCCTCTATATGTACTCTCTGATCGATATTTCTTCTTGTAAGTTGTCATGTGCCATCTAGAGGCACAGTCGGATACTAGATTCCCGAACAGGAGTAGATAGGAACTATAGGAAGTTGCGCATTCAAAAAGCCAGTTTTAGATACTTGTATAAATATAGAAATATATATTTTTTATAATTTTATAATAAAAGAAAATGTAAAAATACATGCTTTCTTCCTTTCACTCCTCTGTTGGCTCAATTCGATTTTTAATCATATTCATTTTTCAAAGAAATTAAATTCATTAAAAATATACTTTCAATCTTTTAGCTAAATTTAATGAAAAAAATTATTAATTTATTATTTATCATATGAAAGATGAAATTTTATATATTTATATATCGAGCATTAGTAGATATATAAAATTTAATTGGTTAAATGGATTTATTATTATTATTATTATTATTATTATAATATTTTTTTTTTTTTTTTTTTTAAATCTGTGGAGTTGGAGAATGCGGTTTACGCACCATGGGGAAGGCGTGCAGGCCTCAATACCCCGTGTAGGGCTCGGTCCTTTCAACCATTCCGCCCTTGAGGAGGACGCCGAGTCTGGAAGGAGACTATCTACTAAACTTCCACCTCTATTACACCGGACTAATGGTCACGATGCAGGTCCACAGTTCTCACCAAACCGACCCAAGACTACTGTGCACATTACTTCGGGTCGGCCTACGTGTCTATGCCTTGCGGCGATCGTGTCTATCTTGTTCTGGATTATCGTATCGTTTCTGGTCTAGTTTCAGTTTTCAAGGCATCCCTCAGCCTTCTTGCCTTGTAGTACGTTAGTCACGTAGCGTACTATGTCGTTCCAATTGTTTTTGCTTGTCAACATCACGATCAGAGTATTGTCCGGTGTGAGTCCGCCTGTCGATGCCTCCAGTCGAAGTCTTTCAATTGTCCAGCAAGGGCACTCATAAAATGTGTGCTCCGCGTCATCTCTGTTGTGTGCGCAGTACCTGCAGGACGGAGTAGTAACCTTCGCCATCCGGTGCAGATACTGGCGGAAGTACCCGTGTACTGAGAGAAACTAGGTTAGGTAAACATTCACCTCCCCAGCCCTCTCTTTCCATAGTTGCACGTCCTTTCTAAGCCTTTTTATCCACTTGTCCTTGTCACTATTCGTCCATCGGAATTGCCACATGGTCAGCGTCTCACATGGCTGCCCTCCCTCTTCCTTTCTCGGCACTCGTCTCATAGATTCTCTTTCGTTCAAAAGCTAGGAGGTCTATCGGGACTACCCCGTCGATCACGAGCACCGCTCCTGCCGAGACGGTACGGTACGCGCACTCGATACGCAGCTCACCTCTTCTCTGTACCGCAGCCATCGCCTTGTGGTACTTTTCAATACGTAACGCGCCCGCCCATATCTCGGCACCGTATAGCAGCATTGAATGGGTCACCGTCATGAGCAGTTTCCATACACTCGGCCTCGCGACGTCGCGAATGTGCAGTCAAAAGGTCACCCTCATATCGAGGGTCACCCGCAGGTACTTGAGGGACTCCCCGGGCCGCAGCTCGAACATCCGAACCATCATGGGAATCGTCGTGTCTATCCGTCTTCTCGTTAAGTATAATAGTTCCGTCGTTTGCGTAGCCAGTTGCAGTCCCCGTTCTCGCATCCATTCGTCCACTCGTTTCGTTGCCTGACTCAGTCTGAGCTGAGCCAGTCGCGTCTTTCTGGTCACGATAACGATGACTAGATCGTCCGCGACGTATGCGACGAGGTAGACCTCCGGCGATATCTGAAGGTTCAGTACTCTGTCGGATGTCCCATTCCACACGTCGGGAACAAGGATCGAACCCTGCGCCACCCCCACTGCTATCTTTCTTATGTTGACCCGGGTCTCCGTCGCGTATGTAATATGGTGGTCCCGTAGGTATTCCTTCAAAACTCGGAGTAGATAGGGTGGCAGCGGGAAAGCACTTGAGAATGCATCCTCGATGTCCGCCTACCGCAGCGAGTTGAAGGCGTTTCGTACGTCGAGTGTAGCCAGGAGCACTATTGGCTTGTCCTTGTGGGATCTTGTGTGTGCTCTGTCGAAGGAGTCGACAACCTTTCAAATCGCTCCTACCGCCGACCGTCCTCGTCTAAATCCGTGCTGTCTAACATTCAGTTCCCCAGCGGCTCGTACAGCCTGTTGGATACGCGGTCTGAGTAGCATTTCGAAGAGCTTGCCCAGTGTATTGAGCAATCTTAACGGTCTATATTTTGATGGCGAATTCGGATTTCCATCTTTTCCTTTATCTATGAGGATCAACCTAGCCGTCTTCCACTCTTTGCTAAACATACCCTCCAGCAGGCACCTGTTGTACATATTTAAGAGTATTCGTGGATGTCGTTTCGTAACGATCCGAGAATCTCTGCCGGAATGCCGTCCTAGTGCCTTTCCCGCCGCGAGTTGAGCACTAGCCGCGCTGAACTCTCCTCAGGTGAGTTTTCTCCTTGTCTCTGACCACGGGCGACCGGTTCTGTCCTCAGGTTTTGGCGAGTTTTCCGGTACTCCTTTGAATATACCAACGCGTCCGGCCTATCCCTGGCGCGCTGAGCCCTCCGTCGGAGTCGTAGGCACTCAGGCCCTAGGCCCGCGATCTCCTCGATCCACCAGTACCTTTCCTTGGCATGGAGGCGTCACAGAGCCGAACCGAGAGCCCCGCACTTTAATTCACCAGCCTTTGGGCTCTCTTCATACCAACGATGCCACGGGGGATCGTCGTCTTCGGGTTCAGTTCCAAGTTCAGCTGTACCGTCAGTTTGTCTAATTTTTTAAGGTTCCATTCTCCGGGAGATGGAGCAGTCTCTTGTTGTAGTAGTTTGTCCTTCAAGCCGAAGACGATGTACTGATGGTTGCTGTTTTTATTTTATTGGACTTTATTGGTTACTTTCAGCTGGGCGGGATTATTATTATTTTTTTTTATCCGTGGAGTTGAAGAATACTGTTTACGCACCATGGGGGAGGCATGCGGGCCTCAACGCCCCGTGTGTACGGCTCGGTCCTTCCAGCCTTTTTACCTTTGGTAAAGGCAACGAACCTGGAGGGAGACTACCTACTAAACTCCCACCTCCATTACACCCGGCAAACGGCCAAGATGTAAGTTCCACGGTTTTCACCGAAATCCGGCCCGGAACTGTTTTCACATTACTTCGGACCGGTCGGCGTGTTTATGCCTTGCGGCGCTCTTATCTGTCTTGTCTGGTTTTTCGTAGCCGGTCTTATCAATTTTTAGCCCTCAAGGCAACCGTCCGTCTTTTTCCCTTGTAGTACGTACGTCACGTACGTTTTTGTCTGTCAACATCATGGTTATAGTGTTGTCTGGTGTTATGTCTCCTGTCTTTGTCTCTAGTTGAAGTCTTTCAACTGTCCAGCGAGGGCACTCATACAATGTGTGCTCGTCGTCGTCTCTGTCGTGTCTGCAGTATCTGCAGGAGGGGGTCGTAACCTTCCCCATCTGGTGCAGATACTGGCAGAAGTAGTCGTGCCCTGAGAGAAACTGAGTCAGGTAAAAATTCACCTCCCCAGCCCCCTCTTTCCACAGCCTCACGTCCTTGATGAGGCGTCTCGTCCACTTAGCTTCGTCACAGTCCGTCCAGCACATCTGCCAGGCCATCAGGGTATCCGTCCGTGTGTCTGCAGAGGCCCTCCTCTTTGCGGTTCTTTGCTTACCTCGTAGATCCTCTTTCGCTCGAGAGCTAGGAGGTCTATTGGGACAACCCCGGCAATCACCAGCGCTGCGGCCTCCGAGACGGTACGGTACGCGCACGCGATACGCAGTGCTCCTTCTCTTTGTACGTCCGTCATCGTCTTTCGGTACTTCTTGATTTGTGTCGCGTCCGCCCATGCCTCGACCCCATACAGCAGTATCGAGCGAGTCACTGTCATAAGCAGTAGGCGTATGCTCGGTCTCGGTCCCTTCGTGTTCCGCATGAGGCGGGCGAATGCAGCGGTCTTTAAGGCTGCCCTGTTGACAGAACATCATCCTCGTATCTAGGGTCACCCCCAGATATTTGATGGACGGACCAGGACTCGCCACGGACGCCCACACCGTCATCGATATCGTCGTGTCGATATGTCTTCTCGTCAGGTACAGTAGCTTCGTCTTTTGCATCGCTAACTGCAGTCCCCGGCTTTTCATCCATGTGTCCACTCGTCTCATCGCCTAGGTCAGTCTCATCTGGGCCAGTCGCGTGTCTTTGGTGGTGATGACGATGACAAGGTCGTCTGCGTAGCCGACAAGACAGACCCCCGGCGGCATGGGGAGGTCCAACACCACATCGTATTCCACATTCCAAATGTCGGGGCAAAGAATTGAGCCCTGAGCTACTCGTATCGTCATACGTCTTGTCACAATCCCATTCTGATTCACGTACGTGATATGTCAACCGTGTAAGTAGTCCTTTAGGATTCGGAGAAGGTACGTCCAGTGTTGCCATGAGCACTATTGGCCTGTTCTCGTGGGGTTTGGACTGTACTCTGTCAAAGGAATCGATCACTTTTCGGATCGCTCCTATCGTCGACCGTCCTTTTCTGAATCCGTACTGTCTGTCGTTTAGATCGCCAGCGTCCTGAACCGCCTGCTGTATTCGGGATCTCAGCAGCAGCTTAAAGAGCTTGCCTAGTGTATTTAGCGAGCTCAGAGGTCTGTAGGATGACGGCGAATCTCGATTCCCACCCTTTCCTTAGTCGATGAGGATCAGTCGTGCTGTCTTCCAGACTTTGCTAAAAACCCCTGCCACCAGGCACATGTTGTAAAGGTTCGGGAGTATCTTTTCGACCATCCCGAGGATTTCCGCTGGGATGCCGTCCGAACCTGGTGCGTTCCCCGCTGCGAGCTGAGTACCAGCCGGGCTGAGCTCACCCCGGGTGAATCCCGGTACCTCGTCATCGCCCCCCCCCCCATACTTGTTCAGGGTGTGTTGGGAAGAGTCCATTGACGATTCTATCCATCGTTTCTTCGTCTCTGACTACCGGTGGGTCATTTCAGGTTGCAGGTGACAATCTTGTAGCCCGCTCCCCAAGGGTCTGAGTCCACCTCGTTAATCAGTTTGGTCCAACTGTCCTTTTTACTGTCATCGCCGCACTTCCAGCAGCAGTCTCGTCTGCCCGGTCCTGTGCAGTCCTGCTGGTAGTGCCCATAACCGAGACACTTGTAGCATCTCGGCATCCGGCGGGCTCTCACTCTGCAATTAACAAGCCCGACTCTAATCCAGCCCGTCTTTAGGAGACGCGACGCGTCTTTGTCCGTCCAGCTCGCAAATAGCGATCTTTAGTCCTTCGCTATTCGGGCCGAGAACCGAGACCGTTCGGTCCGCGTCTTGTTCCAGGTCTCTGTTCAGGGCGTCCTGAACTTCCTGAGTCTCCGTCAAGCAGTCCATATCCGGGATGTCCACGGTAACACGAGGAATCATATTTTTTATGACTCCGTCATCCCCCAGTGCATCTCGGATTAGACCGCTCAATTTCTTTTCTGGTCGTCCGTCCCCGTGCGTTCGCACTAGTGCGGCTCCGTCCATAGTCTTTGAAACACTTTTGACAATGAGGCTGTCGCCAGTGTTGTCGACCGTGCGCAGCGTTCGAACTATGTCCGTGAACGTCTCTCCTTTCGTCGGTCGGATCAGTGCCACTTCGTCCTGTTGCTTGGGTGCCTTATGAACGCGACCGGACCGTTTCCCTGTTTCCAGGCAGATCTGGGATTCGAATTGGCCGAATTAAAACTATTTTGGTAAATATCTAACTAAATTCTGTAACGGCCTATAGGCTGAAAGTCGTATAAAATAAGTCTTGAATATAGTAAATAGTTATTAGTCACTATTGAAAGATTATTTCCTTTACCTGATTAATAAAATTCATAAAATT
>JAWWEQ010050763.1:0-11069 GCA_035583055.1 Torymus tubicola
CGTCGTCGATTAGCATAACCGCAAGGTAGCAGAAACAGGGCGACGTTAAATAACATAAAAAAAAAAAAAAAAAAAAACTATTTTTCCTCCACGCCGAGGCCGAAAATTCCATATTTCCGTTTTTGCGCCGGGAGGGAATGTGGTACTTTCGACCCAGCGGGAGGAAAAATAGTATATATACGCTCGCCTTCGGCTCGGGTATCAATTTACATGAGATATGGACTGTCCAAGTTTTTTCCTCCCTAGGTGCTTAATATACTATAGAGGCGTTAACATTACTCCAAAAGTAACGTTGTAAACAATAACATTACAAAGACAACATAAATCTCAAAATTAATTATATTATTTATGTTTGGACCACAATTTGTTCTTTCAGATATGGTATAAATACGATGACTTTTTACATTTAAATTGGTTTATATTTACGATTAAGACATTATAGAGGTAATCCAGTTTAGACTCCAACTTTTCTATAAACTAAATCATTTACAATATTTACAAATTGATGAGTATATTAATGCTAATTATAAATTTTTACAATATTAATTAATGTATATTATGCAAAATATTAATAACAAGATATTTTCGATAATAATTATTATATTTACAATAAATAAATTACATTTTTCGTTAGAATTTAACAAAGTGTAAAAGATTTTGAAAAACGTAGCACAATTCACTGCCAAACTATTGACATAAACGCATGAAATAAGGTGGTTCCATGAGAATAATGCCTATTCACATGCACGCATGCACGCACACACGGACGTTGGAAAATCGTTTTTATGTTACTTCCAACTGGCGCCATTTCCATTTTCGAAAAGAAATTCTTAAAAACGTACAATTTCTATGTGAATTTTGAAAAGTATGTAGTTTTCCGTAGAAATTTTTAAAATTTGTATAGTAGTGTAGCGATTTTTATAAAAAAAGATGATTAAAGTTTAAAGTTAAAGCCTTGTATTCGCACCAATTATAAGAAGCTGCGATAATTTTTGAGATATTTATCGTTAAAGTATAAAAAATATTCATGTATTTATTCTCCTACACATGCTAGACATGCAACAACATATGGAAAGGCATATTCTAATTGAACCAGAGGTTTGACGTCATAGTATATAATGTATGTCCAATTTGTCATTTCAATGTAAATTTATGCGTAACTATGCAAATCATACGAATACAATATTATATTAACTTATCTTACAATTGAAGATTTTATTTTAAGAACATATATTAGAAAATTATGTTTGTGTGAACACCATTGTCTCTAGCCTTCATAGAACCACCTTAAATGTGTATGTTGTATGACTATAACATTTTATTAGGTCCCATCGTTTGATATTTGTTGACAAAAACTATTCGTAATTTTGATAGTAGTGTATCCCGTATACGCATGCGCGCTGGATTCTGTAATTCCATGCTAGATACAATTTGAGAATATCTAAATAAAATAAAACTTTTAAAATATGTTATATTTGTAAGTGTTCGAATGATTTTACGACTCAATTATTTACAAAATTATTAGTACAAAATATACTAACTATTTGCAAGTTTGAATAAAAAAAATTTCGACACAAAAACATGTTAGAAAGATCTAATGAATTTTTGAAAATAACTTTTCTGTTATAAAATTGAAAGAATTTTTGTTCATCAATGTATGATCTAATACTGAATGTGAAAGTAGCCAAGCCAACTTAAAAAATTTCCACTCCAACTTTGAATATTAAAAACATTTTGAGGTGGCATTCTTCTTAGGATAAAGTAGTTTATAAGATTATTGATATGTAATGTTTTTAAATATTTTTTTTATTTAAAACATGAAATTTATCATCAAAAAATATTAATTTTTAAAAATATGTATATCTTCATGATAAAAAATACTCATAGATTATGATTAATTGTTGGCCCGGCTAACTAGAGGTACATATGTATACCCATGTTGGAAGCTCGTACTCAAGAAGTCTAATTAGATTTAAGAAAGTTTATATTATTTTTGCAACAAATGCTACACAATAATATTCTGATATTATTTGGCAATCATTCCCGTAGTTGGGCCTCGTTGTACAAGTTTGTGCAATAAATTTTTGTCTTTTCTACACTTAATATTATTCTGTTGCTAACTTTATTCCTTTTTTTCTATTTTTATTTCTTTTGACTCCTTTTTTCAATATAGCTTAGGTACATTTCATTTACAATATGATCGACGTAAATAACTAGAAGTTAAAAATGAATAATTTTTTGTGCTAAAATGAGATCTATAGCAAATAGGTATGAATTTAATGATTTGCATTAAATTATCATGAGTACATTGCAAGATTTTCATCCTCAACTCTTTTGTTTTTAAAAAGAAAATGAAAAATAAAACTATGTATATCTATATCATTCTCTCAAGGAGATTTGTATCTGTGCGATTAAATTTAAATTTCTCGTTACACTGTCTCTTTAAAATATGTCTTCACTCCTTTTTATACACAAGCGTTCATACTTTTCATACTCACATATCATTCAGCTTTTACAAGTAATATGTAACAAACTTTGGAAGTTATTATTTACAAACATCGTCGCATACTAAACATTATACATGTACACATATTTTGCTGCTTTTAGCAAACGAGTAATTAATGTAAATACAGCATGGATATAAATATTAAAATACTCTTTGAGGTTTATATGCAATATTTGCACTTAAAATACATAATCACATGCTAATTAATTGCACTCTATACTGATGGAATTTATTCAAATGAAATATGTTCTTTATTGAATAATAGTATTAAAACATTGTTATTCGAGCAGCACTATTAAAAACTATCTAATAAAGATGATTGGATAAAAATACGATTATTTTCGTATCTCACAAAAATACGATTATTTTCGTTTTTTATACTCATACATTATGTAATAAGTGCTATAATAATCACTTCACGCATAAATTGCGTATATTATTTTTTGATACTCCGTGCGTAAAGCTGGATTTTGCAGATGCTAGAATAAAAAAGTATGCACTAAATCAAGCTTTGTACACGTTTTGTCAAAAAATACTGATCGATGCTCAAGCGGGAAAAGTGATTTTAACCTTGAGTGACTTTTTCATTCTAACTTCTTTTGGATATAAACATCCACGCGAGGATAAGATCACTTTCTCACACTACTACCGAAATGTACTATTTCCTATCAGCGTGTATAAAATTTAATTTTACACAGTTACGAGTAAACCTAACTTTATGCTTTCTATAATGTAGCATTTTATTCACGCAACCGCGTGAAAATCGAATGTCAGACACGCCATTAAGAAAAATACCTTTCATGATTCGATGATTGAGTACACTATTTTCTTTACGATTATTGCAATTTTGCTGACATATTCAGTAAAAGGAAAAAGAAAATAGACATTACGAAAATGTTTCGCGGTTTAAATGCGATAAGATATTGAGATTTAACTTAATTATGTTACAACTAGTTGAAGACTTGTTTTAGATCAGTACGTACGCTGATTTTTTACTTGGCACTATGTAGCATCAATTCTCTGTCCACTTTCACTTTCCCTTATTTGTACAGTTATCAAGCTCTTTTAAATGATCAATATTCTCTTTTTCTTTTATTTTTTCTCTTGGATGAGAGGTGTAAACTGTGGAAACGTTACTCGACTCCATATTGTGGTCCACGAAACAATGTACGTGTAGTTCATTCATACTTCGTAGGGATACGGGACATAAGTGACAGTTATAGATAGAGCCAGTTCTCACCTCATCTATTTTAACATCCATTGCGTTAGGATCGCTCCGTGTGCCACATTCTGAGATATGGTAGTTTTGCGAGATATTGACCTCGTTACTTAGAGTTACAGACTTTGCAGAATTTACATCGGCTTCATCGGATGAGGTTTCCCCGCTACTAGCTGCATGATTTGGAATCATACCGGGCTCCCACTGCCCTAATTTTCCGGGATCCTTCTCACAAAGCTTTTGAGCCATAATCTAGTTGACATATTAACCAATATATTTGATAAATCATATTTTCGACGAAAGTTGTCATCATATTAAATTAGAAACTTACTTGAAGACTAGTAAGGCTAGTATCACAGTCTGTAGTATCAATGTCGTTTAGGTTCACACCAGATCTTTCCATTTCAGCATACGTCCCAAACGGCAACTTGCGTAAGCATTCCAGTTTCATAATGTGCATTTTGCTGCGAAGATGCTTAGCTAAATGACCATGGATGCGAAAAGCTGATAAACAGTCAGTGCACTTGAAAGGTCGAGGATTGCTCGCTGTGGCAGCTCCGAAAGTTGATGTCATGCTCACCTAAAGTAAATATATGATCGATTAAATCATTATTATTATTATTATTATTATTATTATTATTATTATTATTATTATTTTCTTGATTCTAAACAAAACTACATACCTTATTGTGATGAAGAGTAGATCTCTCGTGCTTCGTAAGATGTCCCTTCGTGCGAAAAG
Organism: Torymus tubicola; assembly: GCA_035583055.1. Classification (NCBI taxonomy): domain Eukaryota; kingdom Metazoa; phylum Arthropoda; class Insecta; order Hymenoptera; family Torymidae; genus Torymus; species Torymus tubicola. The sequence goes on from JAWWEQ010050763.1 coordinate 4,468, forward strand.
ACGTTCCACAACTTTCGCACCTAAATGGTCGTTCGAAGTAATGAATGTTAATATGCAGCCGTAGCTGGCTTGGCTTGCTGAATACTTTATTGCAGATGGTACAGACGTTTCGACTATCTTCCGACATCCTGCAAATACAAATTTTGGCATTGTAAAGCGTAAGGAGCCAAATAACTTGGCTTCCAGCAACTTACCCCACGTAGTTAGCTGCATTGGTGCTTGAAGGTTGGAAAAACTCCGGACCAAGTTTGGTCGCGTGAGCAACTCCGTGGGCTGAGGGTGAAACCGAGCCAAAGCCATTACCACCGACAACAACCTTGCGTGCGGCTGGCGGCGGTTGTTGCTGTGCCGAAGTAATCGGAAGCGAGAGAGGCTGCGCAGCAGAAGCAGATATCGGAGACGGCTGAAGCAAGGGGGGCTGCAGCTGTTGTTTCACGGCTTCGCTGCTGAGCAGGTGGGGAGTTGGTCCTAGCTCTTGACCACTTGGCTGGATCTCCCGGTCTGCCTGAGGCTCGAGCTCTGGGGACTCCGTACGTTGATTGCACGTCGACTTGGTCGGTGGGCTCTCCACTAGGGGTGAGCTCTCCGATCTCTCCGATTTCTCCAGTCTCTCTGACCTCTCCGGCCTCTCCAGTCTCTCTGGCCTCTCCGACTGCTCCATGCTGTTCACGCGGTAAAGCTGTTTCATCTTACTGTCCATCATGTGGCGTTCGGTAAGGTAAGCCTGCAGCATGCGGCCTTCAGCAGGTGGCTCGCAGCCTGGGGCGCGACTTTGGATCGGCAACCGCTCCATCGTCTGTACAATGGTCTGCAAGAGTGCAGGACCCGTCACGCCCGCGAGGATTTCGCCAGGACTCACACGCTGTCGCGACTCGGACTGTTGCTTGACCGTGAGATCGATGGGGGCAGCTGGCTCATCCCGTCTGCAAGAGCGGATGACGCTAAGCCGCGACTCGTTACCCGGAAGTGAAGTCGAGTTCGGCCCGACACAGTAGAGCTGCGAGGCAGGAAGCGGACTTGACTGCGGACTCGGACCCGAGCCCTCCGGTGCGCTCGACAGGCCGCGCCCATAAGGGTATGTGGCAGGTCTGGCAGAGGACAATAGTCCGGGCAGCCTGCTGGCGCTCGGCTGCGCGAGACTCAGCAAACCCTGGGCCGCTTCATGCTCCTCGCTGCCTGACTCATCGCTATCGGCTTCGGCCTCGGCATCGCCTTCGCCCTCGCTCTCCTCGTCAGAGGATGAGGTGTCGTCGGTGCTGGCCCCGGTCAGGGCCAACCGGCTAAGAGCTTCCTTATCGATGTTGTCGTCGCAGACGGACGTTGGCACGGGCAGCACTTTCAACTCGACGCACTTTTTGTAATGGGCCTTGGACTTCATGTGTTTCGTTAGATTACCCTTCGTCTTGAAGCTGAAAAATGGTCAAACATGATTAGAGGACTTGCCTGTCATTGGTTCGCTTAAGGAGATGTGAAATTCTATCTTCGTTAATTAATTATTTGATTTTTAAACATTTATTTGCAAAAAAGCTTGTCCCGCTCTCCCTATGTATACATATAAAAACTATATACTGACATACTTTTCTCTCGTCTTCCATTTTCACCTTCAAAAGCTACAAAATATCTTATATCTCAAAAAGTACTTATATTATTAATTTTCTTATTTTCACTATTTAGATCGAAAGCTGAACATTTTTTACGTAGGAATGGATATTTTCCAAAAAATGCTCAAGATCTTTTCTACGAGATATGGAATGCAAAAGAGTAGACACAGCACTGTTTCCGCATGAAATACGGCGCGCGGACTAGGTCTGCCTCAGCGCCTGCCTTGAACTATACTGAGAGAAATTTTCGTTTAAAAATTACTATATAATCTACGAAAATTTACCTTATAGTATAGAAACGGGGGTATAAACTTGAAATTTATAAAAATTTAGAACATCAATCACGAATTTTTACTATACTGGAAAGTAAAGTGAAAATTTGTGATTTAACAAAATATTTTTCGCAATCTACATTATTGACCTGAACTTAAACATACATATTAAATAAGAAATAATATTTTTATTTTTGACAAAATAACGAGAGACCCGGTGTGAAATCGAACTCCAGTCCACTGATCCGAAAGTATCACTTACCACTACTCTAACGTGTCCTTGCACGTACGGTGTTTCGACTTGTCTACATATGCTACAGCTGCCCCCCTCCCATAAAAATAACATTAGCAGAGGACTCTCTAAGTAAAATGTACCTAAAGAGCCTTATAAAAATTGTACAAAATCTAGTAAAAATCACTTAATATATAAATTATTCAAAATAAAAAAATTTACTATATTGGATAAAGTGTATAACCAATAATATTACTTTTTCGTTGAGTTTATCTTATCAGTTATACAGATATATTAAATAACCTGCATAATGCGAGTTTGTCTTCGCGGGACTAAAAAATATAGTACCTTTTAAACGAAAATTTCTCTCTGTGTACATTATTATAAAGCTGAGGAAAACATTCGTTGGAAACGTTTATGAAATAATTTTGTCGGTACCACATACATGAGTTGAAAATAGCATGATTTGGAGCTCGCACGCCACGCTGGGAGAGTTGACGTGAAAGGCCTCATATACATCTAGTTGTACAATGTTAGTAATACTATTAGTATTTTTCATACGATTTTCATGTTCAGAAACCAGCATATAAACAGATTCCTGTGTTATCAATGCCACTGTTTTATTTATTATTTTATTATTTTAAATTTATTTTTGGAAAAGTACTTTTTGCGCCCTTTATGTGTGTAAAAGTTATTATACGAATTTTTCTAAGCAATTCTATTAATATCTTGCAATGATTTTCATATTTCAACAACAACGACGGTACTGAGGTTCCCTTAAGTAACGTAAGGAGGCAAATTACCTGAACGCGCAGTGCTTGCAGGTGAACGGCCGGACGTCGGTGTGTGTCCTGATGTGCTTCTTAAGCATTGATGGCTTCTTGCAGCGTATGCCACACTCCTCGCAGACGTAACGTCCACGACCTGCAAGTGAATAAATTATTAGGGAAGACAGTGCGAGCGCGCAAGCACCAGTGGTAGCACAAACATACCTCTGCCGCGCACGTAGGTGTAGTCCTCGTTGCTCTCGAAACCGCCGTCAAAGATTTTGACGCGCGCCTGGTGGCGCCTCTCCTGGCTGTCGCTCTCGAGACCGCTGTCGGGACTGCTGGGCGTGCTCGGGCGCTGCGTGGAGTGGGTCAGGATGCCCTCGTGACATGAGCTGGCGAGCGTGTACCCGTGCGGCCGGTGCCGGGAGTCGTAGTGCGCGAGCTCGAGCTCTGACGGCGTGTCTTTACAAATCTTCCAGTTGGAGTACATAGAAAGCCCGTGCTGCTGTGTCACATACATCGGCTGAGGTCGGTTGAGCGTGCAGTAGAAGAGCCGCGTAGAGCACTTGAGTCCGAGGTAGGTATATGCGTGCCCATTCAGGTATAGCTGTCCGTATGACTTTTTTGGCCGCGGCGTCTCGGGACTGATGAGCGGCAGCGTATTGGCTGTAGGCGTGATGCCGTGGTGCCGCTTAGGCGTGAACGTACCAGGCTTTAGCGGCAGAGAGCTGGGACGCAAAAATTTGCTAGCTGGGGCCTGCTCAGGACTGCGGCAGTGGGAGCCGGCGGCCGCTGGTGCATCCTGGCAAGTCAGTAAACTTGGCTCCGCTGCTAGGTCTAGGGGCGACCCGACGCTCTGCGGGCCCGGCATGCCCGGTACGTACGGGATGAGCCGGCCTGCGTGTAGAATGTTCCCAGGCTTAAGGTAACCCAGGCTTGGCGCTAATCTGGGCGGCGCTATATGGGGTGCAATACCGGCCAGGGCAAGGGAAGCGCGCGCCGGCTCAGCCGGCGCCGGTGGACCGGCAGTCTTGTGCAATATCGTACCACCCGAGTGTAGGCCCGAGCGCACAACTACAGAGGCCAGCTCGGGTCCCAGTTGGCTGTGTATGCTTTCGGCCGGTGAGCCGCGTGGCTCGATGCGCACAGTCTTACTGACACCGCTGCCATCAAGAATGCGCACCTCACCTCCAAACATCTGCAGGGGGGTGATCCGTGCATTTGGTCGCGGAAGGGCTTGCTCTTCAAGCCGCGGACGCTTGGGCTCCTGGATCAGACGCGTCGTGCCAAGCAGCGGACCCGGTGAAGGCAGTGGGCCTGACATCCCGAGAGCTCCGGGCGATGAGGCGGCTTCATGCTCTGGGCTCTCAGGCGCTCCCTCGCTACGACAACGCTTACGAGGCTCAACCACCCGGCTCGTCGGCTCGGCAAGGCTCTGCTGCCGATGCAATAGTTTATGCAACCGCGGGTCACTTGCCTCAACGATGGCTTGATTGTCATTGATTATGCGCTCAATGTGCTCCTGCAGTTGCTCAGCGTTGGGCCGCGACGTCGGGCTCATCTCGGCACAGTGCTGCAGCGCCGTGTGGAACTTGGGTTTATAGATTTTAGCAGCACGGGCTCCAGCCCCGAAGCTTGGACTTGAGCTGGAAGCCGGCCGCTGGGCCTGGGTCGAGGGCGGTGGTGTGCCTGTGCCGTTACTTGCGCTGTCTGACATACTAAGGTCGGAATCCTCGGAAAGCGGTACCTGGGGACAGAGGGCGCCAGTGAGCCGACAAACCGAAGGGGGGCAGGGCGCACACTGTACCTTAACAGCTTCGCTGTTATCAGCTTTAATTGCGTGGGCCCGAGATCTGCAGTGCTTGTAGAGGTTGGACTTAGTTTTGAAGGCAAATCCACAAGGCACGCATGGATAAGGCCGTTCATTCGTGTGTGCCCGGATGTGCTTCAACAGAACGCTTGGCTTGGCGCAGGATAGCTTGCAGTAAGGACAGACCTTGTCAGACTTCCGGATCTCTCCAGCGTCATTAAGGGAACTTGCTGCCTCAGAGCCAAGCTCAACCAGCGTTTCCTTCGCCAGCATCGGAGGCTCGTCGTGTACCGTCTCGTCCGCCACCTCGCTCGTCGCCATTTTCTTGAACTTCTTGTGTAGATACTTTGGTTCTCCATCGTTATTGTTATTATTGTTATTGTTTGCAGTGTTGTTATTGTTGTTATTATTATTAGCGGTAGTGATTGTTGAGGTGGTAGAAGTAGTAGTGGTAGTATTAGTAATGGTAATGGTAGTGGTGGTGGTAGTGATGGTGTTGTAATTGTGGATACTGCTGCCGTTGTGACTACTAACGGAAGTGCCGTTGCCAGTGTTATTTGCACCTTTAACAGCGCTGTTGTTGAACTGACTTCGGGGATCCCGGTCGTTGTTGTTACTGCTACCACCGCCGTTACCGTTGCTGTTGCAGTTATGGTTGCTATTTGCTAATTGCGGATCAGTCATTGCCACACTGTGAGTTTCTGCACAAATATAAGAAAAAATATATTAAAACACTTCTAAAAGTAAATTTATATGCTGTTAAATAATCAATCCAAACATAGGAAAAGTATTAAAGTATAATTGTAGAAAATCACGAAAAATCCATAAAAATCCCCAACATTTCTTTGTAAAATGAAAAAAAGTTTTTTATTTTGTACGTACAAAATAAGACAAAAATTGTTATTTTACAAATACATTTCATGAACATTGCATAAACGTTCCCGAAATTACAGAAATCGTAGAAACTCACGAAAAATCCATACAAATCGATTCAAATTTGTAGGTACAAAATAAAAAAATTTTTCATTTTACAAAGAAATGTTAGGAATTTGTATGGATTCAGAAATTCAATCAGCACTTTTTCCAATTTTTTCCTTTACCCAACCCACTGTGCGTTGGATTTTTAGATCGCATAATAGAACACTTAATTAGAAAAATATAAAATATAATAAGATATACAAAGTAACTTGCACATGTATTGTAACGTACTATTATCGATTGTCAAACTAATTTTTTTTTTATTTAATATAAATAATTTAATAGATATTTATATTTTCTTATTTTGTCTCGCTCAGTTTCGTCAAACTTGATTTCTGTTCCATTACATTAATTACACAGGCCAACTAAAATAAAAAGTGATTGGCGCAATAGACTGTACTATAAATTCCAAAGTATTTTGACCCACTACAGCCGAATATGAGTTTTGAGACTGCACGTATATCGCTCAATTAAATGTAAATATAAAAAATCCCTTTATTAAATGAGACTAAAGTGACCAGCCGACGACAAAAGCCTATTGCTTTCTGTCCCCGCTACAATACTTTTGGTCTGTTTTCGTAATATCATATAAATGAAAAATAACATTTGGTTGATATCTAAAGGATAACTTTTTCGCTGACAAGATAAGATAAAGAGGGTGGGTATCGATAAATAGAAATTTTTTTTGTAGAAAGCTCATAATGTCGAAAATTGTTATATAGAATATCAATTATATGAAGGTGTGGAGGTTAGAAAATTAATACATTAGAAATATATTTATTTAGAGAGATCACTATGTCGAAAAATTAAAAATTGAATACCAAAGTTTAGAATATTTTACTTTCGAATTACACTTGTATCAAAAATTAGAAAATTTATTTGTAGAAAGGTAATTTATTAGAAAGATTTTTAACCGAAAGCTTGTTGTTCCGACAAGAA
>JAWWEQ010050764.1:0-11067 GCA_035583055.1 Torymus tubicola
TTTTAACAGAGTACTCCTGAATAACATAGTTTCCCTATCAACGAAGGAATTTTGAATTGAATGTAAAGATTTTTTTTACATCAGAAAAATTTTGAAAAAATGAAAAAATTCATGAAAAATGACAAAATATTTTTTTGTGACATTCAATTCAAAATTGGAATGACTGAGGGCGTGCAATCAGTAATAAGTACTTTTAGGAATGTTTTACGTTCCGTATCCTAAATACTCAACGTCCCTTGTATTTTCAGCAAACATTGTCGGAACAATTTATTCGGTTACGCTGATCGGATAACGGGCAGTGTGATAAAGTTGTGATAAAGTTGTTAAAAATGTATAAGTTGTATGGGCGTTGATATGCTATAAAAATGTTAAAAAATATTGTTTTATTATTATATTTACATTCTGTTTTAATCTTGCTGTATGAAATTATTGTTATTATTGTTAATATTTAGTTGAAATATTTATGTAATATCTAATCCGCCATTCGACCTATGCCTTGGCGAAATAAACGAATTCAATCAATCACTCACTCTCTCTCTCTCTCTCTCTTTCTCTCCCCCCTCTATCTCTCTGTGATACATATTAAACATAGACTGTGATATTATTCCTTTTATTCCTTCGTTTTTATTAGTTGTATTATTCATTTGTTTTATTAGTTTTATTATTCCTTTGTTTTTATTAGTTTTATTAATTATTTTGTTAATAATGTATGTCATGTAATATTTTTTAATTACTGTTTTTATATGCTTAGTAGATATTGACTTTTATATTGTCTTTTGTATTTAACTTGTTTACATATTACACCTAATGTATTTTAATTTTTGCCGGGTAGGCAAAGAAACAATAATATATCTATCTATCGCTCTTTCTTTCTGAGGGTCACCTGCCTGCAGGCGCTCGAGCCAATGCCGGGAGACAGTGCTGGTTGGGACACCGTCGCACAGGGACAATCAAATCGTCGATTGGAATGAAGATTGATCGCAGCGAGCAGAAGGAAGACTCTTCCGCGGAAGCGAACGTTGCGCCAAACATCGCCACCATTCAGGTACTGCCTCCACCGCTGGGGAATGTAAACCTGGATGGTCTGAAAAATGTTCTTGTTCCCGTAAGTACGTTGGAGCTCTTCTTTCAGTGACTCTTCTTTCACTTGACGTGCTCGAGAAGCAGATTGACGAGCTTAAGCTCCTTGAGAACCGGAGTCCAGTAGTGTGCAGTGTCATCAATGGTCATTCTGATGTAAATAACACCAACAGCATGGAGCTGTGTGCACGGGTCTCGGCTCTGGAGGATCAAATAAATAAGCAAAATTTATTGATACTTGATCGTCAATCAAAAAATAAGTTGCTTCTCGAGTACAATTCATGTCTTAATGAAAAACTAGAGAAGGTGTATAACAATCCTGAAAGCCACCAACGTACTTGCAAAAATACTAGCGATACAACTCATGTCAAGGTCTTTTCTGGTAGCTCTGCCCATACTACCGACGGTAATATGCCAAATTTATCCCCGCTCTCTTGGCCGAGACTGGGAACTGGTGACTCTGAGTGCTGAAATGGCATGTTGAAGAATAATTATGAGGCATCAGCTGAAGAGCTGATAAGGAAAGTACCCGAGACCGACCTCACCGATTTCCTTGATTTTGTGATATGTTAAAGTACATAAAAAGAATATTATATACATATTTTTTCGTGCTAATACTGCTTTTGTGCTAATGAAATCCACCCTTAAAGTGCCCCCAAAAACATTTTGTTTTCATATCTTTAGAACGAATTGAAATGTTTTGATGAAAGAAATCTCGGTTTTTTTTCTTATAAAATCATGATCATGACTTTCACGTTAGGGGGTGGCAACGTTTTTAGAGGTAAATGTGATTTTTTTTCAATTTTTTTTTTGGACAAAAATGAGAAAAATTTCTGAATTTAATTGAAAATTGTACTGTTATAAAGGAAATTGATAACTAACGTTCACGTGTTTTTGGATTTTTGAGAAAATTTCTTGCAAAGGGTGACTTACCCCCAAAATGTATTTTTTTAATATCTCCGAAACGAAATGAAATTTAGCGATCAAAAAGACGTCAGTTTGGGTATCATTTTCATCCTAGGGGGTTGCAACCCTTACTTTTTACAGAGATGAATATTAAGTTTTTTGAATGATTATGTTAGCACAAAATAAACATAACGTACATTTAAAACAAGTTTACGTCTTTTTGATCTTTTGAAAAATCGATTACAAGGGGTGACTCACACCTAAAAAGTGTTTTCTAATATATCTGGAACAAAATAAAATTCAGTGAACAACCAATTGTAACTTTAGGTAAGTATAAGGAATATTACCGTAAATTTAATTGATATAATTTTTAAACCATAAATAATTTTTTTTACACAAAATTAAAAGTAAGTAGTTTCCTAAATTCAGTATATTCAATTATGCAAATAAATGTTATTCATGATGTTATTTCTATAATCTTCATCGAATGCAAAGTTCTACCAGTGTGAATAACATTATTGATATTGTTACTTGTTAGTTTGTTCACAAACTTATCTTTAGCTGTGATACAAGCTACAATTTAAAACAGCGCGTACGATTTTTTGAAAATATAATTTTAGCCTTCTTCCGAATTATACATGTATTAAACATAGAGCTTCTTTCACTTTTGCACGGAAATTATAATTTTTGGTAAATATCAGGAGTAATACTGCACATTAAAGACTTGTGCTAATTAATGCTGTTTATAATCGCTATTGCAAAGTCACGCTAGGTAAGTGGGAGGACCGGTGGATGTACAGGAGGTACACACACGCAGAGACTGGCGATCGCCGGTGCGAAAACAGCGTAAGTTTGTTCGTTCATAAGCAATCTTTATCGTCTCTCCTAACTCTTTTGTGTTTGCTGCAGCTCAAGTCTACAGCGATGAGAGACTTCCGCTCGTTGGTCCAGCGTGCCTACAGCATGAGTTACATAACTCCTCCCGGACGAAGTTAAAGAACGTCCTCGTCATTGACATTTTGGGTAGGTTGTCGTTCAATATTTTTATGTTGTTTCTGACTTCTATGCTTGAATATTAAATAGCTTGTTCCAATGACTAAAAATGATATCACGAGTATAATAGAGCGAGTTTCTAGCGGTTTAAAATTCAGCTGATGTTCCTTGATAGTAATAGGCAAAATTAGGCTTGATTGTTTTATTTCTCCTAGGTAGTTGTTGACTTTATACTTGCGTGTGTCCTCCTTGTATTTGGTATGTACCTCGAACTGTTGTTTCATTGTCTTTATATTTTATTTTTATTTCGTAGTTACTGGAAACCAGCGTTAAGTTTTGTGATAATATAATATTTGCTCGAATGACAAAATTTCTAAGTTAAATAATTATTCGGTAAATATAAATGGTCTTTTAATTTTACGAAGTAAGTCTAGAAAAGATTGTTCTTGAATAATAAGTATAATAATTGCTTCGAATAGATTAGATTGCGAAATTTGATTGTCTACGACTTTCCATGTCTTTTAAATTTTTATTGATTATATCCATGTTATTATTCATTTGTCGCGTTATTTCATTTATAACACTTATTGACTTGTTTACAGTAAATACGTTTTATCGTGGTTGAACTTCGAGAATTTAAATATCGTTTATTTTGTCCAGGCCATCAGCGTCTGGATTACCTAAAATATATTTAATCACTGTGCCAACTCCATTTATAAGGACTCTTCTTGTTCTACTATTCGATGTTGCTATTTGTTGTAAATTTTGAAGTATTGCGTCACGTGAAATCTTAGCTTGTTGTAGTAAATTTGATTTCTTTAATTCTCGATGATCAGATAGTACGTCGTATGCGCCGGCTATGTGTTTGAAAGTATTCAAGAGAGTTGTGATGTTAATATTGAAGTGCAAATAATGATATTGTTTACGAAATTATTTTTCCGGTTCCTTGGTGATAGTCGAAGTGCGTCGAATTCGAATCTAATTTGTTACTCTTCACGAGTAGAATCGAGAGTGCCAAAATTGGTACCACTTTCGTTTTCCTGCAAAGAAAAAGTTTTTCTTAGTCTTTTTGCGCTTCTTAGGTTGTAATGGCGTGGTAGTTCATGAATATAATATTCTAATGCGGGGCCTTTTTGTTTTTGTATAAGTAATTTTTGATAACGGGGTGCTGTTTTATTTCATTGCTGTTGGTGGGTTTTAACATAAATCTCTTTATTTTTTAGCGTTTTATCCGATTCATTAGGCGATTTTTGCGTTTCTTTCTATTTCTTGTATAATTCATCGTAAAAAGGTTAAATTTCATTTTTTATGATTTCATTGTACTTCTCAACTGTGTCGGCTTCCGGTTCAATGACGTGTTTGTGTAGTTCCTCGTACGGTTCATATAAAAGAGTGAATGGTGCAAAATTTGTTGCTGATTGAATACTTTGATTATAAATTAAAATGTCTGTGGTCATATGGTTGTTAACTGATTCTTTTGGATCTTGATCTATCAAAATACTTAACTTCTCTCTTAAAGTAGAATGCATTCCTTCGATTGGCCCATTTGATGTGTGTCTATTGATTGTAGCTTGGTAATATTCAATTTTATGTATTTTACAAAATTCCTTAAACACTGCAGAATTAAATTCGCTTCCGTTGTCAGTTGTAATTTTGTCCGGGTAATTGTGGTGAGAGGCAAAATGTCAAAATTTGTTCAATATAGTTGTTGCATTTCCATCCGACAAATGATAAACCTGACTATATTTTGAAAATATATCTATGATTTTAAGAAATTTTTCCTTATCAACATGGGAAACATCTATATGTATATGGGATGATTATGGTAAGCTACTTGGCCGAATTATTCCATCTTTTAATAATTTTCTGACTTGCTCTTGTATTGTTTGTGTAAGGTGATATGAATATCTAAAGCTTTTGACGCAAATAGGGTGATTATCTTTTATGCGGATATCGTGTGAAACTGCATTGGTGGCTGATAATTTCTCCTCTTCGTTGTAGAAGCAGTCTTTGTATTTTTCACATAGCGATTCAATCTTTTGTTTTTCTTCACTGTTCATATGATCGGTCCTTATCTGCGCCCTTATATTTGGTGGTGATTCAAATTTATCTTGCATTTCTTTGGGATATTGTTTAAATAATTTATTTAAAATTTTGCTGTACTAAATAGATGACCTTTGTAATCGATGTTAGCTTCTAAATTTTCTAAATCTTTGTGTCCGATAAGGCAGTCGTATGTCGAATGCCACTCAGCTATGAGAAAGGTTATGGGAGTATCGTCGCCTAATTCAGATAAGATAGGGAAAGTAATCGTATGTGTACCTTTAGTTACCTTATGAACTGATTTAATTTCGAACGAGTGTGGAACGATAAAGTTAGAAAATAATTTTTCTGCTATTTTTGGGTTAATAATAGAAGAAGATGCGCCAGAGTCTATTCAAATTTTAAGCGGTGGATATTGTGTAATTATATACGGTAAATCGGACGAATTTCCAATCGAGTTTAGATTTACTACGTTACGTTGTTCGTATCGATAAGCTGGTGAAAATTTTGTTCGTCTAAAACTTATTGGCTTTCTAAATTCATATCCTCTTCATTTACTAGAGTTAATTCGTCCGGGTGAACAGTTTCATATTCTTCATTCTCCTCCTGCTGACAATGCAGCTCCTCTGCGATAAAGTTATCTGCTCCCGTGCTTCTAAAGACTTTATTAGTTCTGGCTGGTGTTAAATTATTTTGTCGGTTAACTTGATTGCCACTTGGTCTATTCAAATTTCTTGTATTTATTGGCGTAGGCCTGGGTTGGTAATTTTGCGGTCGGAGTAAGTTATCATTATTATTGTTTCGTGCCAAATTATTTCCAAAATTTGTCGAGTTAAAACGGGGTGGTGCTTGAACAGCAGCGGGTCGTGATTGAGCTAAAAATGGATTTTGATTTCTAGATGGTCCGGGATTGCTGGAAGGGTTGTTACTTCTCGAATTCCCGAATGTAAGAAGCGGATTTGCATTTTTAGAATCAATAGCAATGTTTTGTTTTTGTTTCAAGTCAGGTTGTGTCGTGAAATTAAGGTACACCACCTGTTGCTCGTGATTATCGTATTTGCGACATTTCACTAGGATCGCTTCAATGTCATCTAATTCAAAGTTTATTTCATAAGAATGGTACGGTTTTCTAAGACCATTAATAAATGTATTTTTTGGTAAGTTTTTATAAAGAGCATTTTTAATATTTTTAGTATTTTGATAATCGGTGCTTAGTTGTAAAAATTTTTTTAATTTATTTAGTCGAGCTTTGATTTCGTCCGCGTATTGCTCGTACGAATGATGTGAATATTGATAACATCTGCTGAGTTTATTAAGCAGCAGGTCTTCTGAGCTGGGGTCTCTATATCTACTAATTAGAAGTGTCTTATAATCGACGTAATTTAATAGGTTATTCGCGACGACAAAGTCTAGCACTTCACCGCAAATGCGTGATTTAAGAGGTGCGGATAATGCTGTATTTAACGCGTTATCATTTGTAGCTAAATTTTCTGCGAATTGATCGGATGCTTGTAGGAAGTGCCTGCTTCATAAATTGGAATAGCATCTCGCCAAATAGGTAGTCTGAGCTTAAATTGCTCCGCTGTTATTCCGTTTGCCATTTTTTTTTCTTTTAGTAAAAATTAATAAAAAATTTTATTTTCTCTAATAAAATCGATCGCATTTGGAGATGCGGTTAGGTGGGATAAATGGGAAATTCCAAAGACTTACAGTGAAATGTCTGACGATTTCAGGTGAATCTCTGTCTGATGGTGGATCCAAACGCGACGAGTAGATGCTACGACAAGGATCAGAAAATCGCCGGCTGCCACCTTAGTGATGATTCTCGTCCTTGCAGTTGGAGAGGAATCAAAATTTGATAGCCTTGCAGCGTCCTGTCATACAACGCCAGTTAAGTGAGAGGACCGGTGGATGCACAGAAAGTACGAGCACACACGCACACACACACGCACACACACACGCACACACACACGCACACACACACACATACACACACACACACACAAAGGAAGTAATCGAACAAAGAAGTGTCGATTAGAGTAATGATTTATTGTAACATCTTTATAGTTTAGTCGCCTGGAGACTGACGATGGTCAGTGTGAAAGCAGCGCGAATAAGTATGTTCATTCATAAGCAATCTTTATCGTCTCTTCTAACTCTTTTGTCTTTGTTGTAGCTCAAATGTACAGCGATAAGAAACTTCCACTTGTTGGTCCAGCGTGCTTACAGCATGAGTCAGATAACTCGCTCGATTAAATTTTGATTCAGATTCTTCTTGGGTGTTCAACCGCGCGTACACGACTTTCGCAAGCACTACGACCGACTACTCTCACCGTCAGCGTAGATCAGGTACGCGTGCGGATTGGCAATCGTCGCGACGGGGAAGGACGCTTCCTATCTACGCCGTCTGCACAGTTCGGTCAACGGATACGCACCAAGCGACTGGCCGACTGCGCTTCGAACGAAGTAAATGTTCGGACCAGTGTTGTGTTCACTGATCCCCACATTCTTTTGTATTTTCGGCTCGCAATCGTGAGCGGCCGGTGTTACGTTCACCGATCCAACCGAAAAGAATTATACTGATCCACCCGCGCCGAGCGGTGGATCTCGACCTCTTGTCTGCGCGTAAAACGGCGCGTTTTATTTGTACTTTGTCGTGGTGAATAGACATTGATGTATATTAATCAATAGTCAAATAGTATAGACAAAGTTATATATTAATCATTGAATTGGTTAATAATATAAATATATGCGCTTTAAACATTAACAAATAATAAATTTTTGTAATATAAATAAAGATATATTTCCTAACTTTAGCAGAAGCTTACTAACATTACTCTGGCTGTTGTATCCTGTGGGTGCACCCTGGCGTATATTATTTTTTAAAAACTGCTCAGCCTAATTGGGCATGAAAGACCTATGGCACAAGTTACTCTGTAATGAGGAACATCTGTTTATGTTGAGTTGATGATTCACATTTACGAGAAGAAGTAAATACTATATCGTCAATGACTATAATATCTTTATGTTTAGATGAATACATGGAGTTGGTGTGGGTTTGATTGCCTCTTATTCCTCGGTCAAAGTAGAAAATAGTCTTGTTTGGTCCAAGGTAGTTAATATCACCGTAGGACATCCGATAGCTGCTGGATTGTAGTATCGGTCGCCCGGGTGCATTCTCTACTCTCTTAAATTTTTCCAACTTGTTGTTTTCATCAACCATTTTATCAATTCTGTCGAATTCTGTTTCTATTAGTAAATACTGGTCAAAGTTGAGTTTACTGTTAATGCTTACGACTGTCTTCATTGATAAAATGAATGTGTTTGATGCCAGAGACTTTCTGGTAAGCACATTCATTACAATTGTTTATTACGTAATTTTCTATTCGTTCCACTTCTATAGTTATGCTTGTAGTTAGCAAGTTCCTGGTTGGTTTAGATAATAGTTTAATATTTTCTACTGTGGTTGTATTAGTAGTAGATTGGATAGTCCATGCATTAATTATTTTATTGGCTTTTTCAATAATTTCACTGTCCATTTCCTTCATTATACTTTTCATTTTATTTCGATTGTAGGTTGACATTCGACGATCTGAGCGATTGTAGTGCAGGATACACATACCATTCGCACATTTGTAAGTTCTTATGAAATTTGTAATTTTTTTGAGATATTCAGATTCCCCATGAACTTCCAATGTGGTATTTGCATACTCGATGTTGTGTATCAACGTTATTTTTGTCCAAAAAGTTCCTTAGACAGTTTTTTTATTTGATGACAATCAATTTTCTTTAAATAGTTATCAATATTCCAGTTAATTAGTTAAAAATTTTGTTTTCATACTAGTGAGGTTTAGTGGTTACTTATAATCCATTGTTAAAATTGAGACTTTTTACTATATTTGTTTGTTATTGTCTTTAATTTCTTTGGTAGATTATTGAATTGCATTATAGCTCTTATGCAGCTGTTTTTACTGGTAATGATCAGCTGTCTTTTAGGGATTTGTAAGCTTTTATTTCTGGTAGTTGTATTGGAGTTGATATACATTAGTAATGATAAGCCAGTGTTTCATATGAAAAAATTTGGTCTAAGTTCATTTGATTTTTATGAACTATAAATTTATTTTTGTAGTTATTTTTGTATAACCATTTTAAGCAACCTGATCTTTAATCTTTTGAGTAGATATATACTGGTAGAATACGCTCCTCCCCAGACAATTATTCGATATAAAATAATACTGTGAAATAGTGCGTAGTATACCATCCTCAGAGTGTCTGTTGACATAATTTTAGCCAATTGATAGAAGATAAAAATAAGATATTTTGTTTTACTGTAGATGTATTCTACATGATCGTTCCATCTCATGTTACTATCGAATATAATACTTTCGAATTTGGTATTTTCGACTCTTTTAATTTTTGTTCCTTGAATATTTATATCTCGATTTTTCGGTGTGGTATTCATTCATTTTTGTCTCATTCATGTTTTGCTTCATTGATTTTTGTCTCGACTTATTTCCAGTTTTTGGCACTTGTAACTACCGCAGAATCACCTACGTATGAGACAATAGTGTTTTCAGGCATTTCTAGTAGCAAATCATTTATATATATATAGTAAAAATAATAAGGGTGCCAAGATAGTTCCTTGTGGAACACCTGTGTTGACTGTTTCCAGTTGGCTCGGAACATTATTTACCTTTACAAACTTTAAAATGTGATGGTTAACAATGTCAAATGCTTTTGCAAAATCCAAAAAGATTACTGCGATTGGCGTACTCTTATCTAATTTTTCATATATTACATTTGCTATTTTAAACAGTGTATCTTTTGTAGTTCTGGTTTTCCTGAAACCATATTGATTTTCTGCTAGTAAGTCATAATTGATGATAAAATTTCTTATTCTTTTGTGTATTATTTTTTCAAAAATTTTGGCTAGATTTGATAATAGTGATATTGGCCTTTAGTTGGTAGCGATGTGTCTATTTTTTGATTTGTGAATAGGAATAATTTCAGCTGTTTTAAGGGCACCAGGCCATATTCCCTTCTCTATACATAGGATAAAAATGGGTGCCAAACGTTCAGCTACATGTCCGACCAACATTTTAAATGTTTGATTATTGATATGATGAATTCCACCGTTTTTGTTTACCATGTTATTCATAATATTTTCTATTTCCTGTTTGTTAGTAGAATTTATAAAAATACTGTTTGTATTCATAGTAAGAAGTTTAATTTTTTCGTTATTTCGTGGTTTTATTTTATCACTTAATTTTTGCCTATGTTACAAAAAAATTTGTTCAAGTGTTCAGCAATGTTTTTATTTTCAGTTATTTTTTTATTCTTTTCTGTTAATTAGTTTATGATTTGTTTTTTTTTTGTGGCCTTTTCCAATGTTTTGGTTGATTACATTCCATAGATTTCTAGGATTATTCGAATTATATTCTATGAGTTCTTTATCATACAGCTCTTTAGCTTTGTCTATGATTTTCTTCAAATTTTTGGAATATTTCTTATAATCGTCTCGTTTGGTAGTATTATAAGTTCTTTTTTCCATAATTTATATAATTTTTCTTTGGTGTTACAAGATTTTATGATAGCCTTGGTTATCCAATTTTTCCTGGGATACAATTTATTAATTTTGTTAGTTTCTTTGGAAAATTCAGCTTTGCTTATAATTAGACATATTTTTATTTTATTTATGAGGTTATTTATACTAATATGGGAATCATTTAAAATTGTTATTTGACTCCGATTTTCTACGTTAGCTATTGACTTTAGTTTACTGTATTTTAATCACTTTGCATTGTGTGCATTATTAATTACTCTTATTTTGTTTATTGACATGAAAAGAGGAAAATAATCAGTTAGTTGTGTACATAATGTAAAAGTTTTGTAATCTATTTTGTCGAATTTAATAAAAATATTGTCTATGCAAATTCCTGAATTACATGTTTGATCCGATGGTCTGGTAATATTGTTACGTCCTCTGACGTATTAACTGATATTACATCAGTGATTTTTCGGCATTTAAAACGATGAATGTAAACA
>JAWWEQ010050765.1:0-11067 GCA_035583055.1 Torymus tubicola
AAATTCAGCAAGAATTCAAGAACGAAATAACGCAAGAGATACGATTTCAAAATAATACGTCACGGACCAAGCCTCGGTCGATGACATTGGGATCAGCAATTTTTACTGCGATGAGCTGAACGAATTATGACTTATGCAAAATTTAAGTTAGCTAAACATTTTAAAATTTTATAAATTATCGTACATTTTCAAAATAATGCCTTATAATAAAAGGCAGGATATGATTTATGCGTATCAATATCGATCAAGAATTCGAACTCCGCATATACCTGTCGACAACAGGAGAATAAATTGGAGTTACGTTATCCTAGAAAACTATTGTATTAGAAAATCGATAACCGATTTATTATAAAATTCATTCTAATAAAATTATAGTATCTTAATAAATATTCAATTCCGAAAATAACTGGACCACTGAATCTCTTCTTATTATTACAGTAAGCTCAACATTATTATAAAAATTGAACGTAAATAAATTAAAAGAATATTACGAATAAAATTAAAATAAAAGAAGATTCATCTTATGAATAGAGTTCACTTAAAAAACTCATATTATTTCAAGTAAATAAGTAAGGACTTTGACTTGAACGCCAAGACGCAACATATACAATATAAAATAGGTCTCAGAATCAAGAATTTTAACAGAAATAAATTTATCAATATCATTCAGCGTAGACAATTTATAACCATCTTTTAAAGTAATTAAAATGTGTGGATGAGTTAAACCCCGTTTCTGAAATTCTACTACATATACATGAATTGAGACTTCTCCGAAGTATTTCTCTTTTATTATTAGCGATATTAAATATTCCTTCTTTAAATGAAAAACACGCGCACAAATATTAGGACGATCTGAAGCCTCTTGACCCGAAACTAAATTATCTTTAATTTCGCGCTAGTGAGGATTATACTTCATTATTATAAATAGATCAGGTTTCCCTTTCATACGGACTATAGCCATTGCATCTTGATAATTTTGTACTATATATCTAGGAGAACCAACAAAAGTTGAGGGCAATTTAACTATTTTCCCCACTTGACAATTTCTATCATTTGCAGCATTACTTAAATGATCTCTGATATGACTCCACACGTAATTGTTGTTGATTGCGTCAAATATATTCAATACAATTCGTCTCAATTTTAATGCAACCATCAACAATCTATTGCTGAAATAATCTTCAGCCTAACAAAAAGAACATATTATCTACATTGGCATAATAGGATGTAAACGAAAATTAACTATTATAATTCCGAATACGTTAAAAAAATTATTTACTTTTTTGATGATTATTTTCATATAATGAACATAAATTATCTGGAAAATCTGAGATGGCTTCCAATTTAATAGACCGATGACCGCAACAGTCACTAAATGAATTACCCTTGTTGAATACTTTTTCTGCAATAAAATGTTTCGCTTTACAATGATTACATAAGACATTCATCTGACCTAAATAATGTTCATTAACATTACTATTTTGTTCCAAAAATATTGAAATTCTTTTTCCTCATCATCATTCTCTCTAGTACGACATCTTCTCCTACATTTTATACTTCTTTCAATTTAATTTACCTGATTAGAATGCGATTCCAATGTATTTGAATTATCAATAACATGTAATTACAATAATATGTAACACAAAAAATGTAAATACAATTTTATAAATATTCTGCAATCAAAATAAACCGTCCATATTAATAATTAAATGTCTTGTGTTCAACAATAACAGCCAAAGATTAATAATAACAATCAATTTTTATCAATTCTTATCAGTAACGATCAATACTAAGAGTGACATCAATGGTATATATTCAATGGTAAATATTGAATGGTAAATATTCAATGATAAATATTCAATGATCAATATTCAATGGTAAATATTTAATGATAAACATTGAATGATATACATTCAATGGTAAATATTCAATGGTAAATATTGAATGATAAATATTCAATGATAAACATTCTATGATAAAGATTCAATGATACACATTCAATAGTAAATATTCAATGGTAAATATTTAATGATAAATATTCAATAGTAAATTTTTAATGGTAAGTATTTAATAATTAATGGTTACTATTGAATGGTTAATATTGAATGGTCAATATTCAATAACTCGACGTTTTAAACCTTCGAACAAATGAAAGTATACACCTATTAGATGTATACTTGCTTACAACTGGAAAAAATAATTCATATCTTTAGTAACAGTAGCATGTAAAATCGAATTTTTTCAAATCACCTCTCTCTATCCCATCTCCTTCTCTTTCTCCCTCTTCCTTTCTTTCTTTCTCTCCCTTTCTCTCTCCCTCTTTCACTTTCCCCCTATCTCTCCCTTTTTCTCTCTCTCTTGCTTGATATATCTCTCTCTCCCTCTCTCTTCCATACTTAGGAGTAGAGAGCCTAAGTATCTATCACTGCACTTTAAATTTAGGGATCCGGACAAGCTAGGAAGCAAAAGGTGTTCCCCTCTAGACATCGAACTCCTGCCTTTTTCTACTGCCTGCTTCAGGCGCACTTTTCGGATCGGCGTCATCTATCTGTGGAATAACCTGACACACACTTTACTTTACTTTTACACTATCGTCGGAAATATTATACGCGTCTGCTCTATGTAATTGTATTCTGTCTCGCAACTTTGTAAGTGCAGTGGTAGGCTTTGGTTAACCTTTTTTAGTTCCTTGGGTATCTCCCAAGATGAGAATACAAGTGAAAACGGTTTATAGTTTGCCAAACTATTTTACCAACGAAATCAATTTTTCTTATAGAAATTTAGCATGGGAAAAGTGGACGAAAAGTAGTCATTGATGATTAACCAATAGCAAACTATTGAAGAGTATAAATCAAATTCCACAAAGAGTGATTACAGTTGAAGAAGAGAGCTTTAATCTGAGATGAGAATCGTTGAAATTGTTCGATTCTGTGCAAAGCTAGGTCGATTTAAAAATGGCGATAAATGACGTAAATGAGAAGAATTACGTGGATTTGAAAAAAAATCGCTCATGTTTATCAATTTTCGCCATTTTCAAATTCATGTAGCTTTGCATAGAATCGACTAATAAAGCTCTATTCTTGAACTTTAATCGTTTCTTTGTGGAATTTGGTTTAGCCTCTTCAATAGTTTGTTTTGTTTAGCCTCTTCAATTTGCTATTGGTTAATCATCAATGACTACTTTTCGTCCATTTTTCCCATGCGAAATTTCCATAAGAAAAATTGATTTCGTTGGTATAAAAGTTTGGCAAACGATGAACCGTTTTCACGTGTATTTTCATGTTGGGGGATACCTAAGGAACTGAAAAAATCTAGTGTGGTAGATGTGTCCTCAAAAATAGTACTTTTCGTACCATGGGCGTAAAGTTGAACTTTACGCCCGCGGTGCGAACATTATTTTTATATACCAGTTATTTGGTATATTCCGCGGATTTACACATATAAACCTTTATATATAATCATATGTAAATCGAATTTGACTGTATGCGTGTACACACACACAATCATGCACTATACTTATTTAAGATCCAATTCGATATAGAATACTATTACTTCATATATATTACCATATTATATAACTATACATAATTAGGTATTATTTATATATAATCATATATAACTTTTTCAGACCAAAGTTAAATAGTAATATAATGGATACATAAAATAGATTTTTCCGTACCGTATTCATCGAAAAATAAAATGATTTTGCCCGAAAATATGATTTCTATATAATTGCCGCTGGACCACTGTGCGTCGTCGTCTACAGCAACCAAGTCCTTTCCTAAGCTAATAAGAAGCATTGGAAGAAGTCAGCGTAATCTTGAATAACAACTGAAGATGTTATATGAACTGCGTACCAACAGGAAAAGGCGTTGTCATTTATGGCAGTGCTTCACCCTAGGATAAACACATAGTATAAGAATGTGTGTAAGATTAGTACAAACGGTGTCAACAGGATGCATAGGAGAAGGCTATAGCGGGCTGAGCGTATACACGGAGAGAAATTTCCTAGTAAATTTTACCACTGGGCTTGGTAATCGAGGGACAAGCCGTCAAAATCCCAAAAATTACCTGTTTTTCTAGTAAAATTTATTAGAATTGTAGTAAATTTGACTAGAAAAACTGGTAATTTTTTGGATCTTAGCGGTTTGTTCCTTAATTACTAAGCCCGCTGGTAAAATTTACTAGAAAATTTCTCTCCGTATACCTGTATCTTCCTTGCGACGACCGAGAGAATATGACCAGAGTGCTTCGCCGTTATCCTTGCAGCACCAAATCATGAGCAGCACGTCGGTACGATGTAAACAACGTACGGCTTAGACGTACCGCAGATCACTATTGATCAGCTAGAGGAAGAAAAGGCGTAGTAGTCTACGGCAATGCTTTGCCCTAGATTTAAAAAAGTAGTAAGAGATTGTGTGCAAGATTGTGGCAGAAGGTGTTAACAGAATACAAGGATAAGGCTATAACGGAGTGAGGTTATACAGAACAATATAAATATAAATATCAAGCATCTGTATTTTCCTCGCGACGACAGAGAGAATGTCACAAGTGTTTCGCCGTTATCTTTGCAGCATCAAATCATGAGCAGTACGTCGGCACAATGTAAGACAGGAAGAAAAGGCGTTGTCGTCTGTACACAAAATCGTGTGTACAGAGAGCAGAAGATGAAGAAGATGGAAGTCTCGAAGCGAGGTTTACGCCGAGTGGCGCTGTTGCAGCACCTGCTTCCGCTGCCGAGTTCCACACACACTAAACCCAACAGGCTAAAACAAGAGTCAAGAAGGTGGAGATAGTGTAGAGCACTATCTTTAACAAAAGCCGCGGCACTATTGGTATCGTGACAGTTGAAGCGCAAGGACTTTATACGTTGTCGTGCGTTTCTAGTCGTCGCGTACTGTGACCGCTATAAAGATGTGGCACGTCATTGAATTCGACGAAGACGGAAGGACTGAAGTTATACCTTGCGTATGGCTATCCGCCGACGAGGAAAAAAGTACCTGGCCTCCATATCGAAGCTTACTAAGGATTGCGCGTGCCGTGGAAGCTCGGGAAAATCCGGCAAACAACTGGCCAACGTATTCTATAGCAAGGATAATGGTAAACGCAGGTAAACGTGTTAATTTAAATAAATTAAAACTTAGTCGCAGTAAAAAATTATATTCACAACGTCAAAAACAAAACAGTACATGCGCAGCGCGTTTGAATTTTATTGTAAAGTAGAAATTGAGAAATACTGAAACCTCCAATGTCAAAGATTACTTTATTAAATCAAAGGAAAGAGAGAGGAGTGCACGGTGAAGATAATCAAATTTGCGGAAAAATTTTTCGCCTTGGCCGCTTTCGTGTTTTTATTGAGAAGTTGTTTTTATAAAAAATTCTCTAAAGTGGTTTGCATTATTTAAAACTAAAGTTTAATTTAAATTGATTTCATAAGATATTAGAGAAAAGTAATAACATTCAATTCTTACTTATTTTCATTTTTCTCGTCAAAATTTTTTCATTCAGTAATTATTTCTTTCTTTACTTCTTACTCTTCTTAAATTTTTTTAGATACATACGAAGAGGCCCTGGAAAAGTGCAAAATTAGTCTGAATGATTCCGATGTTGAAGGTGCTTTTGCTAAAGCCAATAACAGATTGCTGCGCAAATATCTCATAAAAAAAGACCGAAAAGGATGAAAACACTTGAAATCATTAAAGTAAATATAAAAGTTATAAATGTTTTTTAAAGAAAACTTTTGCATTTAATATTTTTTCATTTTCTTTTATCGTTTTCTAATATTTACACACTAACCCCCTTACTTGATTTAAAAAATAGCGAAAAAATTTATTGCTAGTATAACGATGCCATTAAATTTATATGAATTATAAAATAATTTATCATAAAATAAAAATCAAAAGAATTAAAATGTTTAATGAATGTAACCGCACTCCATGAAGCAGACGATGAAATTTATTTAAAGGAGCGTTCTGCGGGCGCTGTTCTACATACTCCGTATGCGCCTGATTAGGCTTGAATCTAGTAACATTTGGTCGATATTATTTCTTTCACTGATATATCAACATTTGTCCATTTCATCATTATTTATGATTTTCCTTGTCACTACAATCTCCATAAAAATTTTCTAGAAGCTTATAGTTTTTTGTAATTCCGATGGCTCAGAACAAAAACTTAATTTTATTTTATACAAATCACTTTCGGATACGGAAGTACATTTCATACGTCATGTTAATTATATTCACAGAGTGCTCTGAATAATTATTTGCATAATCCGGAGTATTTTGCGTTACTTTGTATTTACGTGATGCAGAATAATCATGAAGGACCGCTTCCATACCCTGTATTATTTTATGTTTAAGAATTATTAAATTCAAAAACTTGCCAATTGACGTCGCAAGCCGATTAGAAACGAATTTAAGGCAGAAATCAGGACCTATACAGGGTATCTGATTTGCCTGTACAGCTAATAATATGTTAAAACATCTACAATAGTCGGGCGGGTGACGAGGGACGAGACAGGACTTTTATAGGCAGTCTGGAATTATTTTTCGTAGTTTTCTACACTAGAGCTTTAATGTACAGTAACATCAGTCAGCTACGATGAGAGGATAGTGGTGACTGCAACTAAGGGACATAGTGCCACAATTGTTATTAATAATAGGATTAATATTAATAATAACAAATTACGAAAATTGCAGCCAACGCTATCATTAAAAACAAAATTAATAATCGCAGTGTCAGAACATGTAGAAAGTAGAAAATAATTTATTTATTTAAAATCTTTTTTTTAAACAATATTCTTTGGGTATAATTTTTATTTATTAATTTTTTTTTCAATTTTCGACTAAATCCCAAAAGGAAATTTTTTCTTTAATTTTTTTTATTATTTATTTCTTTTTAGTTTTTACTTTAAGAAAAATAATCGTGACTGACATAAACAAGTAAAAAAGTTCAGAACTAAATTAATAGTAAGAGAAATTGTGACGTTACATGTACCTTCTTTCAGGTGAGTAGACACTTGGAAAAAGACACACCTACAGCATAAGCGGCATAGCGGCAAAGAGAATAAGAAAAGCCTCTGGAAAATCTTTCGAAGAATAAAAGTATGAAGGGCGTAAAGAGCAGTGCATAAAGCACCTAGTGCAGTGAGGACTTATCGTCAAATAGCCGGGCAAATCTTATGCGCGCATCAATGAAGAAATAAGGCGACGACGATATCAGACCACATAGCGAGTGCAGTGGAGGACTGGATACTGACACTCCCAGAGAATCAGGTGGCGGAAGCTTTGGGGTTCTTAGAATTGAGAGCGGAAGGGAATACCTTCCATGGATTCGCCCGCTTCACGAACTGATTGCTGGGGAATTATTCGACTTCCGACTTTAAGGAAATGATCGAAACACCGGAGGTGATGGATATAGGAAGAAAATGCTCAGAGAGGAACTAATCCAATCCTACCTGACAGCCGGCGAGGAGACGATGCGCTACTAGGAGCAACGGGTGAAATGACACACCCGTTGCAGCAAGTGCAAGATAACCCCGTTGTCCAAGCAAACATAAATGAGACAACGGGAGTTAGTCGCAAACACTGGGGAGAGTCAGCGAGAGAGAGCGAGGAAGCACAATAGCGACTCTGCAGTTTGAAAGCTGAATGAATGACCACGACTCACTTATGCAAACGGCAAAGAATGCGCTCTACCCAGAGATTTAAGTATGCTATTAGTTTAGTTAATAGAAAAAGTAAACTCGTTGCAGCACCAAGTGTATGAATTTACAAAAGTGAGCTCGTCTAGCACTAGGCTCGAGTCAAGAAGGCAGTCGACATTGAACATTCGGTTCCGAGATACCTTTACGATAGGGGAAGGAGATTCATCCTCTAGTCGTTTCTAGTCTAATCGGCGGCCAGCCCGGCCACAGATACAGTCTGGGCTACCCCCGGTACACCCAGGCTGAGTAAAGGGAGACAGTTGTTTCCCACACGAGACTACAAGCTATTGGTCGGGCAGTTCGTTTTCGACTAGAGATTCACAGTCCTAGGGGTGGAATTCCTCGAACCGAGACATCGGCCAAGTCGTGAGAAAATAGCAAAAACGATTCTCGGGAGCCAAAAGCCAGAACATTGGCGTGTTCCTGGCTAAGCTGGAGAACTGCCGAATCCTGGCAAAGCTCACAGAAAAAGAGGTTCTGTCACCGTTGTTCGAGTTATTTACGGACAGGGCAGCGACCTGGTACCGTAACGAGAAGCACCAGTGGAAGTGCTGGACACATTTTCTATCCGCTGCTAGGCGCTTATATAACGGAACTAGCCGTTACCAACAGAGGTTGATGTCGGAGTCCAATAATCAGATACAAGGCACTGATGAGCTCGTGAGTGGTGTCCCTTATACTATATCACGTGCCTCGTAGTGATAATCCAAAAATTATCATGAAAATAGTGCTTTTTATTGTTTTTACCGCTTTAATTGTACATAACTTTTTTCTATTTGGAAGATAACATTTTAAGAAATCTTTTAGTCTTTTTTAGATAAAATCAATCATGTCGTATTCGTCTTTTTTAAAATTGTATTTCAAAATATTGATACCAAAAAAATTGTTTACAATTCTTCTTGGAAATTGTAAATTTTTTCCCATATATTGTACTATACAAAAAATTGGAAAAATTTATTTTTATAATTTTTAAAGAAATCTAACTTATGGATCGTTGCATATTTTGCTATAAAATTTTACATTTGCATTCTGAGGCTGGTGTGGAACATTTAGAATTTTGAAGTGTACAGTGGACATGAAATAACCCATATAAATGTGCCCGTTACAATATATATGTGTGTGTAGCACAGCTTTTTTCTAATTCCTTAATTTAATTTGTTTTGCTATTATCTTATAGATTTAAAAGAATATTAGCGTAAGCAATGTTCTTGGTGGGTAAAAGAATAGAATTTATATAATACATGAGATACTTACGGAAATATTTCCAATTTCTACCTATATAGTATTTGTATACCAAATGTTGTGCCAACCTATATTTTCTCGAAAATAAAAATATTTGCGAGATCGAATCTTTTTCAGTTCTTCACCGAGATAGAACCTTCTTTAGTGATTTGCCGAGATGGAACCTTTTTCAACGCTTTGCCGAGGTAGAACCCTTTTCAACGCTTCCGCGAGATAGAATCATATTTCCCTAAGGCGACGATATGTCACACGCGCTCAGTACCGGTTACTGTAGTATTGTAATCTCTGTAGAGAGACGTTCTGTATTCTAGGGATTCTCTCCTCGCCGGTAAGACCGGTGCTCACTGCAGAAGACATCATATGGGCTACCGAAGTCCCTTACTTACAGGAGAAAAGAGAAAACTTGTAATTTTTCTGAAAAAAACACGTTCCAAAACAGTCGGTATCCAAAGTTGTTTTCCCTCTCAAGAAAAATTTCAAGTGACTTCACTGGAGTCAAACCCACGACTCCTTGAAGGACCGAGTTTCCGCTTATTAAGACGTGCGATATAACAAAATAAAATCTGAAGAATGCGCAGAGAATCGTAGATAAATATGATACTACAAGAACTATTTTTTCCTATGTATTTGCATTTTTATCCGTATATATATATATGCTCTTTTCTGTATTCTTTTTATCTGAAACAGAAAAAAAACCCTAAACAGAAGAAAATAAGAAGTAATGTGTAGAGAAAAATAACTTCAAATAAAAAAAAAATAAAATCCAATAGAAAAAATAATAAAAAAAAACAAAAAGAAACTGAAAATAACGAGAAAAAAAATAGAAAAATATACCATATTTTCTGCAAAAATGTTTACATCAATAATGTATAAAAATTTGCACAGATATTTTTAATAGCTTTCGTACAAAGCAATGGTATAGCCTCTTAATTTGTTAATTAATATATTATTATTTACAATGACTCATATTTATTCTTTTATATAATTGAGTTTATTATATTCTTTTATTGTATTCAATGAAAACAACATAGTTAATAATATATGAACCAAATATATTTTATTCGCGAAGTAATGTTTTATCTATTACTATTTCAGAAGTTCTATATCTTTGCGTATCATTAATGCAAGTGCACCAGCTCCTAGTCCAGTTGCGTGATTAATGCAACCAAAATCTATAAAATTTCCTTCTCGACGAACACGTGACTTAGACGTTGCAGTATCTAAAGGATATCTAGAAATTTATGGTAATGGATACAAATGTCTTTATTACAGAAAAAATTTCTACATCACAAAAGTATTCAAGTTACCTCAGTCCACTGAAACAACCACTTGGATGCTGCCAGTCCAAGAGCAATTGTTCATAATGAATATCAAGGAAATCCAAGTATCCTTCCATGCCGCATAATAGTACTATAAGAATAATCAATTATATTAAAATAATAATATAGAATATTAATATTAAGCCTTTAACTGTCAATTATGAATCATATTATATGCATTGCTAATTCTTTGTCAAATTGAGATCGTCTTGGAAAGATTTACTTAATACTTTGTAATAACGTTATTCTAACGGCTTAAGTTTAGGAAAATAGTAAATACCTATTAGCCCACTATTTGTAACGGATCAAATAGTCGGTGGCTTTGTTGTCCTTGGCGACAAGTTAATAGTATTACGTGAGTGGGGGTAAAGGTAGCCTTACTAAGCGAATCTTAATCGCCAAGTGCGAGGAAGCGATCGGAGCGGTAGGATCGATCGCTCACTTTCTCGAAGTGAGTCACAGTATACTGTCTTCTATAAAAGGACTACTCCAGAGACTAAGCTTGACCTAAGCCATAAGGCGTAAATAGCGATGGGAGTGATGAGAGAAGTGTTAAAATGTGATTTATTTTGAAAGTATAGCTAATTATTATTTGTATATGGGCTGTTTCACGTAAACTGAGCAGCTCAAAATTTGTAGACACTTACTTTTTTATGAAAAAAACATGTTCCTAAATTTTTAGAGCAATATTTCAATAATTACAAAAGTTGTGGCACATCAGAAATTCTTATTTTTTGCAATTTTTGGTGAAAACTCAACTTTTGCCATTTTTTTACTCAAAATCCTGAAACTTTTTGT
>JAWWEQ010050766.1:0-11065 GCA_035583055.1 Torymus tubicola
CGATGGGGACCACTGTGAGATAGAGTGGTTTCACTTTGAATGTGTTGGTATCTGATTCAATAGAAAAATTAGAGAATCATACAAAATAAACAATATCCTTTTAATAGTAGGTTTTTTAATTATGAAACTTTTATAAATTGAAAAATAAATATGCTTATATCAAAACATTTTTATGTTGATTGCTCTCATTCTTAGATTTCATTATGACCCTGTTGAAAACATCCATCTGGATTTCCACGTGGATAATCCACATGGAAATCCACGTAATGAACAGGGATTTCCTCGTGGGTGTCTAGGTGGATATCCACGTAGATATCTACGAGGACGTTTTAACATGGATTTCCAAATAGATTTTCCATGTAGATTTTTGTGAATAATCAATGTGAAAATTCATATGCATTGTCTACAGAAATTATGCATGCGGCTTTTCACGTAGATTATCTACGTAGATGTCCACGAGGATATCCACCTAGATACCCACGAGGAAATCAAGATGGATATTTTCAATAGGGATAGATAGTACGTGGAAATCCGCGTGGATATCCTTGTGAAAAATCCACATGATCGCAAACCCTATAGAAAAAATCCACGTGTATTTCCATGTGGATATCTATCTGAATGAGATGGATTCCACGTGAAAATCCGCCTGGATGATCTACGTGGATATCCATGTCAACAAACTTCGTGGATTTCCTCTTTTATTACCAATGGTAATCTATGTGAATATCCATTGAAAAAATCCTCATGAATTTTCGTATTAATCGAAATTTACGACATATTGAAAATATCCAAGAGGATTTCCACATGGATTAAGCACGTGGATATCTGCGTGGATTTCCACATAGAATAGCATGGATTACACTTGGATTGAAGTGGAAATCCACGTCGATTCAGATATCCACGTACTATATCAAAATCGTGGCAAGAGCGAACCTTGTACCCCGACGGTATTTTGGAATAAAAAAAAGATTATTCCAAAAGTAAGGCCCTTTATTCACCGGTAAACTTCACCCAACGGGCTGAGACCATCTGCGAGTGTAGATGTCCGAGTGGAAAGAGCTGGCGAGGAGTCAGCGACGCTTGCTCATATCCTCTCGGGTCAGCCGATTTGCTTGCGGGAGCTGCAACGAGAGGGGTCGCCGCCGCCTACGGGCGGCGCGCGAACTAGACTCTTGTCGAAGTATATGCCATGTTAGATCCCCCGCCGCAGCGTGACCAGATGACGATTTAGTGTCTCACTTGCTCTTAAAGAACGTGACGTCATGTACGTGTGGGTGAGAAGGATAGAAGATCACCACCTGGTCACCCTGCTACCGCGCGCGCCCGTCGTCGACAAAGGTCAAAGTTCGGGGTACAAAGTTCGCCGTTGCCACGATTTTGATATAGTACGTCGATATCAGAATCGATGCGGATTTCTACTTCAATCCAAGTATAATCCATGCTATTCTATGTGAAAATCCACGCAGATATCCACGTGATTAATCCATGTGGAAATCCTTTTGGATATTTTCAATATGTCGTAAATTTCGATTAATACGAAAATTCAGGAGGATTTTTTCAATGGATATTCACATAGATTACCATTGCTAATAAAAGAGGAAATCCACGTGGAAAATCCACATGGAAATCCACGTAGTGAACAGAGATTTCCTCGTGGGTATCTACGTGAAAATCCACGTGGATAATTTCTGTAGACAATGAATTTTCACATTGATTATTCACAAAAATCTACGTGGAAAATCCACTTGGAAATCCATGTTAAAAAGTCCTCGTAGATATCTACGTGGACATGCACGTAGATATCCACGAGGATATCCACCTAGACACCCAGGAGGAAATCCCTGTTCATTACGTGGATTTCGATGTGGATTATCCATGTAGAAATCCAGATGGATGTTTTCAACAGGAGAACACAATAACAAAATAAGGAGAAGATAGCTAGTATTAGATATCTCATTTACATCTAAAGCAAATTTAAAAACCTGATTCCTGACATTGGTGCTATTGAATTATGTATATTTTATTTAGATACTGTAAATATTTTTAATTTTAAGATATATATGAGATCATTATTTCTAGGAGGTGCTAAATTAAGTAGTAAATTTGTGAATTTAGTAAATTTTTTTGGCATTATTTTGTAACAGTGTTGTAGTTTTCTAATGTTATCATTTGTATATTAACATCTTTTATATGATATTTTTTAATGCTAATAATCGTAAACCTTGAACTCAGATGTTCTTCCTGCTTGTATTGGTGATTGGTTCATTCGATACACCTACAGCTTTTTCAAGAGAATGAACCAATCCGAATGCAGTTGTTAAATGTAATCTTTATTTAAAACAAACCAGTATATTCATAAATAAAAAAAAAATCAAAACCACAAAGACATTCTTTAAATACGAAAATAATCTTTGTAATGACTTAACAAAAAATATGTATTGTTACCCTTAAAAAGTTGTGAAATTTCACTAATAAATTATTTTTAAAAAAGTAAAAAAATTTAATAATATTGATAAAAATAAAAAAAAATTTCCAAACCACCAAGACATTCTTTAAGTACAAAAATAATTTTTTTATGACTTTACAAATATGTATTGTTACCCATAAAAAGTTGTATAATCTCACTAAAAAAATTGTTTTTTGGAAGTAAAAAAAAAATATCGTTAATATAAAACTTTATACGAATAAAACTTTCTACGAAAGTATAAAATAAGGCAAGTATAGATGTTCTTTCTGCATAATCTATGTATAATCTATCAATAAAACTTCTCTATAAATTAAATAATTTTGTTCATGACTTAAACACAAGAAAGTACTGAAATCAATTTATTCTAGTCAACTAACCTGTAACTTAATTTCACTGATAATTTTTCGCTCCTAATAAGGTACAATTTAAAAAAAATTGTGTAAAATTAATTTTTATGTCCTCATTGTAACTTCAAAAATATTCAGCCAGAGGGCACAAAGTATTACTTAACACTTAATAAGAGGCGCAATAGCTGACATACTCGTACAAAATATTATTGTATAGAACGATTATTGTATTGAACTTACGACCTTTACGCCAGCGTGGGCAAAAATTATTTTTATTATATAACTATTATGTCTTCTTTTTATTTCTAAAATCCATAAGAATTTTTTTAGATATTTACGAAGAATTACATAGTTATCAACGCATCACTCAATGTTGAACTTTCTATAATATTACGAATTTTGGGGGGACAAGAGAAGTCTATAACTGCTCTAGCAGGGGTGGTCCTCCATTCTCCCATACATATGGAGGGCTCGACGGTTTGCAGTTTACTGGTGGGTTTTGTAAATATAGAATACTGAATTTTTGCATAAATTCATCTCTGTGTATAAAATATTTTTCTTGGTGTCTGTCGTTTTTAAACGGAAGTGAAATAAAAATTGAATATTTTAAAGTCCACTTATAATTACTTTAGGTTTTACTATAACCATTTCATAAGCCATATATTTTTTATTCCTTTTCCGTGTGTAAAGATCGTATAATATAAGATCTCACATATGTGTAATCTGCATTTTTATATATTATAGGAATTCTTAAGAAATCTAGAAGAAATATATAGAAGAAACCCATTTATAAATTTTATCTGATGTATAAACATACAAATATTTATATGAAAATGACCATGTTTACACCTTGAACTGCAAACCGTCAAGCCCGCCATATGTATGGGAGAATGGAGGACCACCCCTGCTAGAGACTTCTCTTGTCCCCCCAAAATTCGTAATATTATAGAAAGTTTAACATTGAGTGATGCGTTGATAACTATGTAATTTTTCGTAAATATCTAAAAAAATTCTTATGAATTTTAGAAATAAAAAGAAGGCATAATAGTTATATATAGTCATTAAAAAAATTATTTTCGTATTTAAAGACTGTCTTTGTCGTTTTAATAATATCATGACCTCAACTATTTTTTATACTAATTTTATGCTTTTTACACTTTTTATTAGTTAAATTAATACTTTCGATAATGTCTATAAAAAATAATTAATTATACATTTATAAAACAAACAAGTTCTTGCAATGTGTTATACGTGCTATGACTAGCAGAGTCAAATATACTTATTTCTAACTTTCATGTGTTTATTCCACAGAATTTTGTTTTTATGCTGCTTCTTCAATAGAGTATGATTATATTTTACACCACAGCTGTAAAATATAATCATAAAAGGTATTCAATGCATTAATAATATTAAACTATTGCTGATAGCACGTATAACATATTGCAAGAACTTGTTTATAGATAAATTTATTCTCTATACTACTTATAAATGTATAATTGTTTGTTAGACACTATCTAAAGTATCAATTTAACTAATAAAAAGTGTGAATACCATAAAATTATATATAAGTTGAATAGTTAAGGTCATGATGTTATAATAATAAAGAATAAATCACTATAATAGGTTTATTCTTTATTATTATATCATGACCTCAACTATTCTACTTATACATAATTTTAGAAATAAAATGTAAACTTTTTTCCAATTAATGTGCTATACAAAAAGTTTCAGGATTTTGAGTAAAAAATGGCAAAAATTGAGTTTTCATAACTAATTGCAAAAAACAGCAATTTTACTCTAAAAATTTAGGAACATGTTTTTTTCATAAGAAACTAAGAGTCTACAAATTTTGAGCAATTTTTAAATTTTGAGCTGTTTATTTCACCTGAAATATCTCATATATATAATATCCCCCTTAATAACGTTTGGATTCCCATACGAAAATTCTACGTCAAAATGGCTGGATATTCACTTCAAAATCTAGGAAATGGGTAAATCTATTTAAAAATAGATAGGAATCCACTTGATATTTCTTGCATTATTTCACACAAATTCAGGTAATATGATCTCTTCATACCTATGGAAATCCATATAAAATACGTAGGATTCCACGTAAAAATCCACTTAAATATAGGTGGAAACCCCATATAGATCTGAGTTGATTTCCAGCTAGGAAATCTACTGAAATCCACTCAGAATCCACTCCGATCCAGATGGATTTCGCCCCTACTTAAAAAACGGTTTAAATCCACATCAAACTCGCTTCAGAACCGATGAAAATCCAGGTAAAAATCTCTTTAGGTTATTGGAAATCCATTTAAAAATCCATTCAATCACGATTGGATTCCCATGCGAAATTTCTTCGTAATAATAGCTGGATGTCTACTTAAAAATCCAGAAAAACGAATGAATCCATTTAAAAACCAGTTGCAATCCACGTAAAACTCGCTTTAGAAATAATTAATATCCTGGTATAAATGATTGGAGATATATGGAAATCCACTTAATATTCCTCGTAATAATAGTTGGATTTCCAGTGAAAAATATCCAGCTAGGAAATCCACTGGACTGGCATCTACTGTGGGGCGAACAACTCATGTGGACTCGTCTCAGTTTCGTTTTCGAAGATTGGCTTAGAGTATGTTCCTGCCTGTTGCGATGTTGCTGATTCTGTGTTATTAGTTGATCTTCTTCGGGGACTACAGTGCTGAGAAGGATATGGTTTTTATAAAAATTTTACTTTCTTAAGAATTTTCATTCTCTGCGCCTTGTGTAGAATGTAATATTGTTTCTGAATTCTACATTATCATAAAATAAAATTTGTACAAGTTAAGCTATTTGCATATGAACGTTCTTGGAATTGTTTCTAGAATATAAAACAAGAATGGTTATATGTAAATAGCTGTGTAAGCTTAGGTATTACAAACTATATGTATAGCTCAGAAATAATACCATAATTTATCATACATCGTCTCAAACACTTATAGCTTGCGTCAACACAATCTCTATGTAAAATGTTTTTCAATGGTTTGCACAAAATAAGTGTTCGAAACCCTTGTCTAGTATAACAATAGAAAAACATTTTACATAGAGAATGAGTTCTTCGAAGGATATAAGTGTTTGAGACAAATTCTGATATTACTTCTGGAATAGATGTATAATAATAAGATTACATTTTTCATGATAAGTTACTGGTAATATTATGATTATACATCCATTCCAGAAGTATAAATATCAGAATTTGTCTCAAACTCTTATATCCTTCGAAGAATTCATTCTCTATGTACAATGTTACACAAAATAAGTCTTTGAAACTCTTGTCTTGTATAAGCATGAAATACTATTTGACATAAAGACTGAGTTCTACAATGAATATAAATATGTAATGGAAATTCTCATATTACTTCAGGGATATATACATAGAATAATATTACATTTTTACATAATAAATTACTAGTAGGATATAAGTATGATAGATAAGTTATAGTATTATTTTAGAATTACATCTATAGTCAATTGATATTACATTTTAACAGAATACATTGTTTCTAAGCTACTTGCATATGCACATTCTTAGTATTGTTTCCAGAATATTAAACAAGAATGGCCATATGCAAATAGCAATTGGTAAGCTAAGGTATTACAAACTATATGTGTAATTCAGAAATAAGACTATATACTGATGTACTAGCTGTAATACATACATACATGACCCCCATTACAGTTTATTTATGTGTACAGTAACGGAAGGTGAG
Organism: Torymus tubicola; assembly: GCA_035583055.1. Classification (NCBI taxonomy): domain Eukaryota; kingdom Metazoa; phylum Arthropoda; class Insecta; order Hymenoptera; family Torymidae; genus Torymus; species Torymus tubicola. Next base: position 6,570 of record JAWWEQ010050766.1, read on the forward strand.
AGCGACTCACTGCGCGACGTACTCGCTCTCTTGCCGTACAGACCTCGATGTAGTAAGACGTGCTCACGATGGCTATTATAGCCTCAAGTAATAAATACTGCTTTATATATTAAAAGTAATCCTCAATCATTTACGGACCTGCAATTTCTAATATTTCAACAGCGTTAATGTAAAGAAAAAAAAAACAAAAATATTAATTTTTTAACTATTACATCTACACTCACGCGCATAAAATTCCACGTATATAAAAAAATGTTTGGCAAAATAACCCAGATTTTCACCAGGAGACGCTGTTGGCGTTGGCGCGGTGGTAGAGATTCGCAGGTTATTTCCCTTAATGATTTCGTTAATACAGAACGGCAACATAGCTAGTGGAGTGGAAAAAGAACATCCGTAATTGCACTAAACACGATTCTATTTAATGTAAACGAGGATTTCAAATGTTCCGTTTCGTTTTCAAGTTAATGTACGCGTAGAAAATATAAGAAATAATGTAAATTAAATTTCATTATAATTTAGCTCGATCTAAAAAATTATTATGTTGGACAGCAAAAATTAATACAATTAATGTACATCTTACCGTTGCTACAAAATATAGCGAATCGATTTAACAAAAAAATCAGCCACACACACGCACACACACACATACACATGATCTGCGCGACCGATTTTAACGATTCAGTGATCATTTTTTTAGATTTTGCTTCCACAACTGGGGTCAATATTCTATTTTTGTAAAATTAATTTTTACAAAAAAAATTCTTATTTATAGCCATTTTTCAATATTCAAAATTTTGATTATCCATTTTTTTAATATTTTGACCAAATATTGTTTATATATTATCAATTCTCTGTATGCAGGATAAAATACTCTACGATTTAAAAAGAAAAGATGTTGGTAGCTATATTTCGTCATAAGTTATTGATGAAAACATAATTTTTTGTAAATGGAGTATATTTCAAAATTAAAAAATGATATTAACATGAATATTTTTTTGGTTATAAAGAATATTACTATAACTTACTAAATTTTTAGGTTTTTTTATTCATTATTTTTGGAGAAAAAAAAATAATTTATGAAAAAAATTGATTTTCTTTATTGTTCAATAACTAGAGTAAAATTGTTTTAATCACTTTTTTCTAGGGGTAAATTACTAATCGGATGAGCTCTTTGGGAAAAGGATTGATCCATAAATTTCGGAGATATTTGAGGTTAAAATCTTTTTTATTTTTTTTTTAAATCGTAATTTTTCAAGAATGGTTCTATGTATCTGAATGGGATGTATAGCATTCAAAAGAGAATTAAATTAACTATATTTTCTAAAAAAAATTAATTTTCTAGCTATTACGGTTCTTTTGTTATTAACGAAAACGTAAAAATTGAAAAATGAAAAAAAATGAGTTTTGTATGTTGAACCATTACAAGAAATTGTCTTATTCGCTTCAAAATTCATTGTAGAAGTATAGTTTTCTGCCGACTTCATTTGTAGAAATGATTTGTTCATAAATTTCAGAAATATTTGAGCTTAAAATTTTTCCAGCCCTGTTTATCACATAATATTTTGTAAATAGGTTATATTAGATATTAAACTGAATATTTTTTTGGTTATAAACGATATTGAGTACTATAAATTAATAAATTATTACTAAATGATTGGTTCATAAATGTCAGAGATATTTGATGTTCAAATTTTTCTGGACATTTTTTAAAATTTATTTCTTGAGAATGATATGTACCTCAATGGGATGGGTATCATTTGAAAGAGAATTGAAATATTTATATTTTTTTAAAAGAAACAATTACAAATTAATATTTTCCATAAAATATTTCCAATTTTTTCTTAAAAAATTTATTTTTTGAATTTCAATTTAATAAAAGAAATCGATAAATTAGTTTGAGGAAGCTAAGTGCCAATGAATTGGCAGCGGTTTTTTTTTTGATGTTGGGAAAATAGATAGAAATATATTTGACGTTAACTGAATCTTTAAAATTAACTGAAGGTCCAGTTTCGTTTTTGTATTGTTAGTTCGTGTGCCTTAGTTATCATGTCTGGTGTCAAAGGATAGAGTTGTGTTTTCTCGAAAAATTTTTATTCACTATCTGAAAGCTTCCTCTAAGAGGATATCACCATAAATGATAGGATTAAATGATATTATTATAAAAATAAAATCATTATACAAATTATATTTTTATAAAAGTGATATTTACAAAATACATGAAATTATAACGAAGAAAAGGGTAAAATTTAAAAGTACTTGTAACATTCCTCCAATGTAAAAGTTTTAGGTTCGTTTTTCTGTAGATAATGCCGATTCTTGTTTGTACGAAAATTTAAAAGAAAGATTACAGTTTCCCCATAAATTTTTTGGCTCATCAAAATACTTTATTTTAATTAACAAAACGGATATTATTTCTAAATAATTTAATAAAAAAATTTATAAATAATTTTGTTTAAGGAAAAATAAGCTACGTTTTATTTATTATACTAAAAGTTGTATTTTTCTTTTTTTTCAGTGGTTCTTTTAGATACAACGGCAGAGGCTAGTTTAAAATGGACAAAGTTCCCTTTCGGAAAGCAAGCTAATACACCTGGCGTAAGTATTGAATAAGTTTCGATAATTTACCGCGTTAGTTGCAATTTTTGAATAATTTTTCCTACTACTAATGATTAAGAATGATCTTTAATTTTTTCGTCGGGGTAATCAAATAAAATAATAGAGGCACATGTTTTGTTACACATGAAAAAGTTTTCTTCTATTCACTGTGAACAAGAAGTCAGAATTTACAGAGGTGATCAGGGTGCATCGTTGCTGGCTTTCAGATGTCCAGCCGCAGTCAGTCGGACCGAAGCAAGGTAGAAGCAGTTTTGGCGTCCCTACGGGTGGGCGTTCTCTCTCCTTTCTTTCGCTCGATCGCATCCGCTTATATACACATACAGGCGCTTATACACATACATCACACGACAGTTGGAGAATTTATTTCGCATTTTTGGCGAACTTAATCCTATTTTAAGGTACTTAAATTTGAATTTCTCACGCCGTAGTGCTTTCGTGAGCATGTTTGCTGCAGATCGGGGGACCCAAATTGGACAGAGACTTCTCCGAAGGTTTGTTTTGTTCTTTTCCGTAGGAAGTGATACGTCACGTTGAACTCTGCGTTTGCGTGGATGCTAGACATGGCTTAAGAGTTTTCTGAGCCACACAATTCTCTCGCTGTCGTGGTCAATGCCACGTATTCAGCTTTCGTCGTACTAAGAGTTACTAATTTCTGGCGTTGGGAAGACCATGTAATGGCCTCTCCAGATATCAATTATAGAAAACGTACCCGGTTACAGAGCCCCGGGTTTCCTCGTCATTCGTAAAATTCACCAATAGAAAACGATTAACAGATGCTCATTTTTCATACACCGTTTGTACATTATACCCGTGTCAGTCGTACCGATCTGATAGCTGAAAATATGTTTTACAGCTAACTAGTGGGATCTGTTGAACTTGTTTAAAAATTTACTCACAAAATTAACAGCAAAAGTAATATCTGACCGTGTTGTCACGACCAGATACATTAGAGAGTCCACTGCTTCTTGTAAGGCACGCTTGTTATTCACTTATCATCGTACTCATTTGAATCCTGCATCGCTTGCGGGACTACAGGGACAGTGACAGATTTGGTATCGGCAGAATTCGTGGAGTATAATACCTCTTGTATACTCTCCTTGATGAACCAAAATATTTTGTGCAGTCCGTCGCGGTCAATCTGTATTTTCTCGAATCGGCTTATATCCGATCCCGCGGTGATTTGAAATTGATCTCTCAATTATTTTAAAATCATACTAATACATGCAAATGAATCGCTGATTAACATACCACCAACGACAAACAGCCCGAGATACACTCTACTCATCTCACACACTCCAATAAATATGCAACTATCCACTCTACATTCACAAACTTAAATCTACTTAGGAACTGTTTGAACCGGTGGTTTCAGCAACGCAACATTTGCTTCAACCTTAATTATGCCTTGTTGAGTTTACATACATATTTTATCTTGTATGATTTTCAATGAATTTTATAAGAATTAAGAATTATATTATAGCTTTTCTGAATTTTAAAAATTTCGCACCTGCGTAAATGACAAAGAGGTAAAGCAACTCTAATAAATAGTAATAATCTTCCATCATACCCTGGTAGGAATTGTCTCTATCAGTAATGGACAAGAAAATAATAAATAGCTAGTAAAAATTGCTAATTTCTAGATCATCAGTTCGAGTTTGATCGTCTTACTGAGCAGACGTATTTACATATTACGCTAATAAAAACAATGTGCTAAACTTATTGCGTGTGAACCGTGCGCGATTTAATTATCAATTAACATATTTATATTAGAATAGACAATCGAGTGTAATATCGAGTGATTTGCGGCTATAAAAAGGTTGGCCATTATGGCCACCTTCATTAATAAAATTCATCATTTGACTGAAGCACCTAACTCACCA
>JAWWEQ010050767.1:0-11065 GCA_035583055.1 Torymus tubicola
TTATGCCACTCCAATCTTATGCACAATCATCTATGCATAATTTATTTATAGTCTACACTTAATTTTTTTACATGGGGCAATAATGAAATGTAATCCTTTTTTTAATTTATTATGTTACAAATAAAATTTAGACTAAAAATCTTTTTAGTTCAGTCATGTGGGTCCCACATGGTTCCCACATGGGTCCCATATGGTTCCCAAAGGGATACTGCAGCAATTTCTCACATGGGTCCCACACAGTTCCCATATGGGCTTTTTCAGCAGGGTAACGATCAACAGTTATCTTATGTATATCAATTCTACAGTCATTATGAAATACCTGTTTTTGGACACAGTTGTTTGATGATTTTTATTGAATTGATCATATATTAATGAACATTATAAGTGTGGAGGAATTCAACATTTGTGATTGCAGAAAGAAATAATATGTAGTGCCTATAGGGTTCGAAAGAAAATGTGTGATGAAATAATTTGTTTTCATTACCGCTTTTTATCCATTTCTGTATCGGTGGCAAAAGTGTAAGTCCTCTGAGTTGGATCGGGGGGCTGCAACTCGAAGGCATGCTTCCTGCCGCCGGTATTGGAGGCGCTGCCGGTCACCCGGTAGCCGTGCAGGCAGGCCACGCCGAAGGCGCGCTCCGCGTTCGCGTCGTCGTAAAAGTAGAGGGCGCCGTCCTTCAGGAGGCAGTAGCGCCGTGACCAGCCGGTCGGCGACGATGTCCTGCGAACGCGCTCGTTTTGCTTGCTGAGGTAGCCCGCGCAGTCGGGCCGCGGTATCATGCACGCCGGTTGTTGTTGTAGCTTCAGCGACGCGTCCAGCCACGTGTCCGTCTGAAGAAGAGGGAATAGCTCAGAGACACATACGCATGCTGTTTAGATATCGTAAAGAGCGATCGATGAGCAACATTCGTGCTCGCGCTACGGAAAGAGAGACTTTCTCTTCCTTGCGTTATTATGGAAGAAGATCTTATATACATAATATGGAACTCGCGTGACTATCGTGCATTTTCTCGTAGGTTCGCACGCGGTTGTATTTCTTGATGCATGACTTTCAATTAGCTCGATAGTGCACGCGCACTCGCTGCGCGAGTTTTGAATCTCAAGCTATCGCGTGTTCGTGACGTGCGTTTAAAAAATTTCATGTGAGCACAAGTTTTTCATGGAGATGTTTCGGCGAGTTTACTGCCGTCTTTTGCACGCGAAATGCACATTTTCAGCGAAAATTAAGTTATTTCAACGCCACAATATAATAAACGAACGTGCTAGAATAGCACTTTTCCAAAATATCTCTAAGACATTAGCTTCGTTAAATTAGATTTTTTTATCCTTGTATTAAGGTTTGTCTTATCAAAACTATACAAATAATATTTATATATCAATTATACCCAATACCTTAACTTAATAAAACTTGGCTTCAAGGCACGCCATATCAATATTTCTTGATTAGCTGACCGAAATACTCACTACAATGACATTATGATCTTTTTATTTAACCTAGTTTTTTGTCTTAAAAATTATGTGGAAATCAAAAGCTTTTTATTTGCATTGAAAGCGATTATGAAGGTATAAGCTCACGAATAAACCTTTTCAATCAATCTACAGAACGATATCGACTTGCGGGCGTATGCACAAGAGCCCACGAAAATTCGTCGTTGTATTTGTTTTATCAGCGCCTTTGCCTCTACGTACATTGATACCCCGCATCATTGTTATTCCTTTACTGAAACGTTTTTAGGCCGTTTTATTGTGCATAAGCGAGCCACAGCGCTTTTCCATTAGTGTGAATTTGCCTCAAAGCTCACCTGGCTATTTCTCTCTACTGCCTCGCGGATGACGTTGGTCCAGCGGGCGGCAGCATCGTCCGTGTCAGCGGCTAGGTGAAGCGTCGGAGCGCCGTGCTTTCTGATGGCAAAGCTGTGCGGTCGTGATTCATGAGTGGGCTCCACTTCATATTTGAGAAGCATTACCGCACCCACCGGCTGCAAGTCCTGCGAAAGAGAGCCGCAATTTATCCGAGGGCTAATGATGGTTTCTTGCAAGTGAAGTGCATATTTCGTGCTTTTATTAAAATTCGTGCACGTACTAGCAAACAAGTGCTAAGTTTTCAGAAAACGATACGTCGCTGCATTTATTATGTTCTACAATGCAAGTAAAATTTGAGAGATTACAGACGTTATTTATTTTATAGCACGGTGTGGCCTAAGCTCGCGCTTAAGTCACGCCTATCCGTGACCTAAGTAGCCCATTATTGTACCGGGTTTATCACACTCGCTGCGCTTGTACGCTAACCTCACGGTGCAATAGTGCCCTGCTCGGTCACGGATATGCGTGACGGTGGGCTTAGGCAGGCCGTACTATAAAATTCTATACGATACTTGTGTCTTAAGTAACCCATTATTGCACGCTAATCTTACGCCGTGCAATAATGGGCTATTTAAGGCACATGTATCGTAATGTACTCTTATAATCAAGCTTTTCCTTCGATACTCTTTGACTAACGATTCGTGTGTTTTTCCTCGAAAATAATTTCTTATAAGTAATAAAACTGCAGTAGAATTTCGATAAAAATTTTTATTGGTGAGACTGTATACGATAAATTTAAATGTCATTAATAATACACTCATCAATAAATTATGTTAAATAAATTATTAATTATACTTAAGTCACGTATTTTTCTCCTATAAAATTGAAGAAATAATATGAACATTAATTAAAAATTGTTGAATATCAAATATACTTTGCAACACGATTTTTTATAAATGTATAAAATTCCACAAACGAAAATTAAGTTGAATGTCTTACCGAGTCAGTCTTGTAGTAATAAAGGCAATTGTCGCGACGTAGCGCAAACCAGCGGCGCACCCATTTGTCCTGCGAACCACTCGTCGACCTGGACTTTCTCCACAGATAACCGGCGCAGATGGCCGGTTCCTGCTTGGCCTCCTTGGGTCCATCTCGACCAGCCTGTGGCGCGAGCACGTTGCACGTCCTGACGAGCTCGAGTTCGAGGACGTCGGGCCCAGAGTGGGCGAGCCTCACGACCTCCGAGTGCGTTGCCTCCATGACGCTCTTGCCGTTCACCGCGACGATGATGTCGCCAACCTCGAGGCCCGAGTTCTCCGCGGGCGTGTCAGGTTCAATCGCCGACACGACCACAGGCTTCGCCCCGTGGATGCGGAATCCAAACTCGCCGCTGGCCTCGCGCCTCACAGCTACCCTCTTGTCGCTCTCTGCACAGACAGGTCAATGGTCCCCAAAAGAGGATTTCAAGGGTTAATTTAACGAATAAAAATAAAAATGTCGCTGAGTGTAGGAAAATTTCAAAATTTTCAGAGGTATCACAACTAGATCTAAAGAATGTATGCACAGTTGATAGAAAATAGATTAACTTTTGCTCAATAAGAAAAGAATGGGCTCTATCATTGTAAAAGTATGAATAATATGTACGAGAAAAAACATATATAAAATTAATCACGCGTATATATTTATTGTATTTACTATATTATTTTTTTTGTTGACTAAAGAAATATAAATTGTATACTTTTTATTTAAACGATACATCCAGAAACGATTTAATAATATAATACTATTTCTCTGTTAAAATAAAGTTATATAATTAAACCAAATTAAATTAATTTGTTAAAAAGCTTTTTGAAATAGGGTGATTTTTTATGATAGATTTAGTAGCGATCATGTTAGTAGTTAAATATATTTTATATTAATATATATACTTATTTTGTATAATAATAAGCTTCATTAATGATCTAGTCTACACTAATTTTGGAATTTTCAAAAAAATTTTGTACGTATAGTTGAAACTCAAAGTAAGTTCATTAAACCTTAATTCTTCTCATTTTTTCAAGAATAGTTTGGTATTTGCATTATTTCATAAAATTACTTATATATTTATATTTCATAATTATAGTTTTATGATTAATATTCATAAAATTTCATGTGCATGTAGTATTTCGTTACACAAAAGATATTTTTAATTTCTATTTATAGACTTTCTTGTCTTTGAAAAGTATATTTTTTTATTTTTAATATTTGGCTTTGAATATATCAAAGCTAATAAAAATGTGAGTTTCCCAGGTGAGCAAAAGTACATCTATTATATTATTGAGAATTTTGTTCTCTATCCTAGTTATGAGCGCTTTCTACACGGCACTAAATCTCTACTGTAGGATTCCATGCTACATTTGACGGTATTCATTTAAATAAAAGTTTGATAAAGAACCAGACTTCAATTAGATTCAATATATTTCCACTTTCATTTATATAATTTTAAATGATCTATTGAAAATTCAATATTTTCATTAAGGAATGTAAATTATTTACATGCATAAATAATTAAAACTATGTTTAGTTACTTGATTTACAAAATATCATCAAAAACATTCTCTATAAATAGAATATTTTTTAAATAAATTTATTACATCATCATTGTAGATAAGTTTTAAGTCAAACAAGTAGTCCTGTACAATATATAATTAATATCATTTTTATGATTACAATTATTTTGAACAAAATGTAGAAAAATCTATGTCTTCTATAGAAAAATTCCATTTTAATTATTTTATGTATTTTCCGTATACGTATGTCTTTTATTGTATTTTAATTTCATGTTAGATTTCAAAACATTCTATGATAATGCTATTCAACGGAAGTTGGCGGAATCGAAGCCAAAGTCTACTATAGTGGTATCGGAGAAAAGTTTACTGCAATAACAGCAAAGTCAATAAGGATATCGATTAGTTACTATAGACTACGTGAGGTTCAAGAGTATTACAATTGAATTGAGATTTGATTGTTACAAATGGCCAAGTAAAACAATTTTTCAGAACTCGGACTTTCGAATTTACAAGGAACACATACATTTTGGCAGCATTGGCTACTTCGGACGTCAGAAATTTAATAATTGATGTTCTTTTTTGTTTGGGTTACAAGCAAACTGTTGTGTTTCCACAAAATAAAAGTTACAAAAGTTTTCAAAACAAAAATTTATTCATTTGAAATCATTTGTGAGAAAGTAAGGTTGACTTTAAGTGAAATGAATGTACAAAGTTTGGATATTTTTATATACCTAAAATACATCGATTTGTTTCGGAGGGACTATAAGAAATGCTTGTATTTCATCTAAACACATAGTTTTCTAAGTCTACTTTTGGCTATCCTATGACTAATAAATGTATAGATACCTAATTATTAGAATTAATGATAAGCTCGCATGTGGGCTATGTATATATTTTACTGGTACAAATGCATTTGCTAAAACATATATACCACCATTTCGGATTGACAGAATGTAACCGATTTTAATGATTTCCTAAATTATTAATTTCATAAAACTACGCTAGTACTATATGCATTATAAAAATAATATTGAGCTTACTAAATTATTTCCTATGTGCGGAAGCATTTATAAAGAGGCAAAAAAATACTTTAGTACACACGGTGTATTAAATTAGATCAATAGTGTCACATTTTTTTTTCGGCCAAGTAATAAAACAATTTCTTATTGTTGCGAAATAAGATTTTTAATGTGATTTACGAAGATTGTTGTTGTATTACTTATAAAACATTATGAAGCATTTTTATAAAAAATCATGCAAAACTATGTTTATTTCTGTCTTTTCAAATACATAAACAATTTCAAAATATTAAAATATTTTCTTGTAATTATTTTGATATCAAGATGAATAGAATTTAATTTTAAATTATCATCAAAATGTGTGTTAGATTGTTAACGGAGTGTATATTATTTCGTTCAGATAATAAAAAATCCCAACAGATCTATAAAAAAATGAAGTCTATCTATGTATTTCATATCTGATAAAATTATGTGGTAACAATTAATTTACATTTGACTAAAAATATCTCTTTCAAATTAGGTTTTTGGTGAAAGGTTAGGTGACTACACTCGACTAAAGGTGAGGTAAGGCTTATTTCTTAGAAGATTTTCGCAATATAAGCTCTCTGAAAGAGCTAAAGTTGCATTACAAATATAGCTCATCTCCTACTAGTATTTATAAATGTAACACAGTTCAACAGTGTGAAAAATATTTTGTTTTATATTTTTTGCTGTTAAGATATCGTTAGTACAGTATTCATTAATATAATATTACATATTTACTCTCTTTTTTTTAACAAAATACGAGTACGAGAAAAGCATTTTATTTTTATAAAATCTTCTAATCTCATGTATTGCTGAGAATACACTTGGATATATGTGAATCCTTAATGATGCCAAAGCGTATGTTTACAATAGACACCGAGCCACATAATTTCCAACAAAAGAGCCGCAACGAAAATAGCTGGATCCCCGAAATAGATTGATGCTTAAGTAAGTCGACAATTGGTCGGTGCGCTTTTGGTTTTCAAGGACGCGCTTGCCGATCAAGCGAGTCAAGTTTAAAGCTCGCGGAACGAGACGTCCGAGCCATTCCCGGCCTCTCACGCATACTTACATCCAAGTACGCACGTGCACGCGCGGGGGGGAAAGACACGTGCTCATCGTGTCTGCATCGGCGCGCAGCCTCCGGTCAGGGGGTCAGGTGCCAATCGGCTTTTTGGCTTTGATTCCACGCGTGCCAGCAGCCGTATAGTACGAGCCACGTCGTCAGCGTCGTCGTCAGCGAAGCACGCGCCCAATTCAGCTGCTTGGCAGATAAATAATCGCGTTTGGGGCCACGCGCATCGAATAATTGAAGGGCATCGATCGGCCGCGCGCACAGCCGCCACCGCTCTGTACCGACGAAATGGATGTCGGCGCGATAAATCTGGCGCGATTCCGCGCATGGTGCACGCATACGAGCGAGCGATGATTAAGCGAAATTGACTTTCATTGATTTTCCGCGCATTCGAACTGTCGAATTAGCAGGGCGACGCCGACAGCGGTAGTAGATGGCCGAAGCGATGTGTTGGCGCCCCTCTCTAAAATTGCCTCGGAGATTGAAATTCGCCGCCGCGTGCGCGGTCCCTCTCGCCTCTCTTCCTCTCTCTCTCTCTCTCTCTCTCTCTCTCTCTCTCTCTTCTGGCCCTTCCCTGTTATTGATCTATGCACCGCTAACGATGAACGCTGCGCGTTGAGAGCGCGCGCGATTTCCTCTCCGTTTTAACGAGGCGATCCTCCGTAGATGCAAATGACTCATAACGAGTGCGAACTTCCGGAGATTATTACGATTCGTCCGACGTGGCGGCCTGCGAGAAGTCTACCCGCTGATTGAAATTCCAGCGACTAACCACTTGAACGCGTGAATTCACGTGAGGTGCGCAGTATACTATTTTTGCTCGATGCAGTTATAGATTATAACAAGACAACTGTGTCGGGGCGTACGAGGGTGAAGTCGACGTTGGATTGGCGACACGCACGTGCGCAGCATATGGCGCCCGGCGGCGTCGGCGTGGCTCGATTGTTGGTCTTTCCGAGGAAACAGGTCGAGCGTCTGCCAATTACGTATCATATCGTATATAAGTTGGCCTAGTCTCCTAAGAGAGTGTGCGATGTGTATAGGGGTCAGGCGATTCGTCGAGAAGGTTCGGAAGCTCGGTTATCGAAAATATAGATTAGTCACTTAGATTCGTTAATTAGTTACGAGACGCGCTCCAAGGCGAAATTACTAATTTAGTTTCAATGATTATAAAGCTTGTATTAATTGACCATTAAATTTCAAATTATATATTTACTCCTAGTAAGAAGTACTTTACTACGGGAAACGCAAAGTAATTATTTTGCGTTCAGTATGCCCTATATTATAGACACATTTTATTGCACGTTGTACAAGCTGTCACAAGAAATGACAGCCGCCTGGAATTTTTAGATCGTCAACCCTTGCCAACACACGTACTGCCACAAGTTAGTCCGGCACGTGAGACGCCTGCGCGGCAAGCTTCGGCGGAATTCAAGCGATTAATCAGCTGCAATCACACTAGCGCGATGTAAGGCGCTGACAGAAGAAAGCTTATACCGTGAGGCTTGAGAACGCCGAGCCTCGTGAGGGCCTGTCCCTCGCTGCACCAAACTCTGAGCATCGACTTGAGCAGCTCCTCGAGAGACGACTTGAGCGTGCCAGCGTCAGCCTGCTGGGCTGCGCCGACTTCCGGTGGGCACTCGGCGCCCGCGGAGTCGCACACCATCCTAGCTGACGACAGCAGTGCCGGCGACGACAGCTTCCCCGTGCACACGCGCCCGCACGCGAGTTGAGAAGTAAACGAACAAGGATGCGCACAGACACTAACTATTCGGCGCGCGCAGAACGCGTCTCGCGGGACACTGGGTGCACCTTCGCTACGTGGTTCTACGAGGCAGTGGCCGCGCGGAATGCACAGTCAAGAGCCGCCCTGACCCACTGACTGCCACAGCCAAAAAGCTTAACGCACTCTCTCTCTCTCTCTCTCCCTCGCTCTCGGGCGGATGCAGGGAGAGCGCGAACCGCCTACTCCAAGTCTAGCTTTTCTCGCAAAGTTCCGACGCTCCCGCCGTCGCCGTCGCGCCGCACCGATTATATTTAGGTCTACGCGTCGCGTCCGCGCAGCAGTGCAGGGCTTATTTAAGAATCGGGAAGAACGCAGCTCCCTCTCCCATTCTCTCCTCCCACCAGGCTGATATAGAAGGCGAAGGCGTTCGTTCTTTTTCCTCCCTTTTCAGGCGTTACGCCGAGAGATGCGGTATTTCAGAGCTTTCGCTGTGCCCGCCGCCGCGCGAGCTTGAGGCGACGAAGCGCTGGAATTCTCGGCTGTCTTAACTGATTGGAAGCGGACCAACTTGCGGGCTGCTGCTGGAACTATGCACGCCTTGAGTTATTTAGCCTTTGCTTCATTGCGATCTCTAACATTTTGCGGTATGGCAGATTGGACAGGTTAACTAATTCAAGTTTAAATGTCAAGTAATGAGTTTCATATACTCGTAAACGCGGCCGATTCTAAATATGATCTTAGCGTTTTGAAAACTCACGGCCTAACGAAATAGCTATGTATTTTGTTGTCGTACGCAAGACCAATAATATTTAGGATTCGTTCAGTAAAAGTACAACCAAAAAGTATGTTTCCAATGGCCTGTTTAACTTGTTGAATCCTCATCGTCAAAGCAACAAGTTATAAACTTGGATATTTTCTAAACATTTTTAGATAGCCATTAATATACTTAGCAAAAACAGTGTAGCACAATTTCGCTGCAATTTAGCAAGCTGAAAATCGTTTCGTTTTCTCATGATTTGTTAGCTCTATGAACACCACTAGCAAATTAATCGCTTCGGGAGCAATTTTGGGACCCTGCCCAATTCATTTATCGTGCTCGTATACACCAGGTAGTCGCTGGTCAAAATTGGCAATAGAATGAGCGGCGCCGGAAAAATCGAAGGTGTCAGAAGAAAAAAAGCACGAGGTCATAGCCCATTTCTCTGCTTTCTCTTTCATTTTCACTCGGCGTATTCGAAGACACGTGATATAACATCGTTAAAAATAATATAGGGATCTCAGGAATGCGCACGCATGAGAAGATCCACAAATAACTGGAGCAGCGGCAAAGGGTAAAAGTGCCGATAAACGTTTAAGTTTGGCCTCTTACGAAATTTATATATTAAGACGAGCACGTTCTGACAGAATATCCGCTTGGAAGCATGAAAACATTTGGCTCTCGAAGAACAACATAAATGTTATGCGGTCACCAGTGCTTTTCAAGCGTTCACAGATCATTCAAATATTTTTACTTTGTCAACAGTAAGATAGTTTTCGTTTAATTTTAAAATCTTACAGAAATACAATTTCATGACTTCATTCCAAAATGTTTGGAAAATACTTTTTTTTTTAATTCTTTATTTAACGAATATTATAATCGTATATTATTGTTATTATTTATTTAACATATATACTGTTATTATTTATTTAGTTTTAAGAATATAATGCTTAAAAAACAAAATGCAAAAATAACTGCAATAACAAATATATTAGTTAACATTTGGATTAATAATGTCGAATTGCAAATATTTTTTACTGTAATAATAATGAATAAAACTAATATATTATGTAATTTTATATTTAAAAAAAATAAAATATTTTCCATTATAGTGTTACATTTTACTATTCTAAAATTGTTTTCCATTGTATCAAATTTCTGGAATTTGTATTAGTATTTCGATATCAATATCAATACTTTTCAGTTCATATAAATATGACAAAATCTATGTTTAAAATTCATTTCCACGTTGTCAAAACTGGGTGAAAATTTTTTTTCAAGCTACTTTTTCCGAGCTCATTTTTTTTCTATGACAGAATATAAAAGAAAAATCATGTACAATTGAGAAAGTCAGGGTGACACTTTTTTCAAAGATGTCAAAGAATGAAAATCGTGAAAAATTACAGAAAAAGACTATATTCATCTTTGAGTTATTTATAAAAAAACGTTCCAGACAAAGAATAAAATAAAAATAAACAAAACTAGCTTTATTTGTGTTTTTTCATAATTAAAAATTGTTGATGTATTATAAAGTATTAATGTTAAACGTTAGAAAGGTATAATAATCGCTTAAAGGTTGGGTTGCCGATTTGTAAGATTCATGTATTTTAGTGCTTTTTCCACGATCAACTTTAAGCGGTGTGATAAATGACTGAAAAATGAAGAGATTCAGACGATTTTTTTAGTATTAGCGACTTGCAGATTGTTACATCATAGTATATTACAATAGAAAATATTTACATAAACGAGCATAATTAAAACGAAATTAATACATAGAACTTGATACAGTGTGAACAATAAGAATAAAGGTATAAACGTCTGTTGTTAATATAATTTAAATAAGATTCTTGTAATTGATGATATCTGTGAAGTTGATAATTATTTATCCATTGTGATTTTGGGGATTGACAAGCGGAGCCAGCAATCGGTGTAGCCAGCCTAATATATACATATATACCTAAATATTTGAGCACTTAGAGCAGTACCTTTCACATCAAGGGTCATAAAACTCAAATACTTATATATATATATATATATATATATATATATATATATATTTCCCTATAGTATATAGTTGTAAGGAAAATACTGCTAATCAGACCCCCTCATCTC
>JAWWEQ010050768.1:0-11065 GCA_035583055.1 Torymus tubicola
TACAGGTCTGAAAAAAATATAGTTAAATTCTACGAAAAATTACAAGAAAAAAAGTCTATGTAAGATATTTCGAAATTCTGAATAGCTACAATTTTGTAATACCAAATCTTATTCAATATTTTATTTTTCAAATAAATACTCAGTTATTGGATATGGTGTAGTGTTATTAACGAGTGTATAAGCCTTGTGTGTGTGTCTAATTTATTTTCAGCTTGATCGGAGGAGATTCTAAGGCCTTCAGCGTTAGTGGCTCCGTTTTAGTGAGTAGACGGAGAAAATAGTAGAGAAAAGTACTTCTTGAGTATTGCAAAGCAAAGATACAACTCCTTGAGGTGTTAATTAAGCAAGTACAATGTTACAAATGGCGCCCAACGTGGGGCCACGCATACGTTAGCAACAACGGGAGAGTTATTTGAGGCCGAGACAACTCGGGTTGATGAGTTTTCGCGGTATTTTTTCCTGGATAAAGTACATTGAGTCGCACTGAATTTTGAGTTGGGTAGCGTCGTGGAGAGTGCTGAGAGTCGAGGAGAGTGCGTTACGACTCAGAAAAAGAGTAGTATTCGAAATGATCTACATCCGTTCTATAAATTGAGGTGGAGGGTTCATGGATCGAGTCTCTTTTCAGATATTAGGAGTGATTTTCTTGCATTTTCCCTTTTATTTTACAGTGAGAATCACCCGAAGATTCACCGATCGGGTTATTATCTATTTTAAGAAGTTGCAATAATTTCCTATTGAATGACTGGTGTGAAAGGGGGATCCCGGTGGTGGTTCATTAGCGAGATTCATAGTTAGTCGTTGCGGAACTTGGGAAATGAGAACCGAGCGAGAGATAGTAGATCAAGAGAGTAGGAAGAAGAAATTGTGTTAAAACTAATTCGGATGACTGCCTTTGATTCGAAATATTCGAGAGCAGTTTTCTCAGCAGCTTGGTACTGAGAGTCGATCATCATTATGCCTACGTCACGATCAACAGCAACTTCGGGCTACTTATTACGAGGAAAATGGTATACGGCTTCATCGCTTGCGGACAGATATTAAGAACCCCCTGGTTCAACAAATGTCGGCACCATTCATCGAGAACCATTTCGAGGAAGTGCGTATTCAGAATGGAGTAGACAGGCAGTCCAAAATTCGACGATCTAGGATACACTCACGCATCAGAGTCGTTTAAACCATCAAAAGCAGTTCGACATAACAAGGCAAGGGAATCGACGCCGGAGAAGCGGCGATGGAAAAAGCGCGATGAATGGGCTCGAGAATTTGGATCGGGAAGTGCTGGGCTTTCGAGTAGAAATAGTTCAGTCTCATGGCGTTGGAAATTTCGAGATTTCAGAGATGTTAGTCTAACCGGTTCGAGTTTCTCGAGTGGAAATAGCGCGGTGTCAAGGAGTTTAACAGATTATGAAGACAATTGTTCCTGGAGGAGAGTGTCTCGAAAAAGTTGTCGAGAAGATCGCGACCTCATCCATCACAGTAGTTGCGCCGCTAGAAAGACATTCGAGAGATGGAATATCCGAAATTCGGGAGAAGAGGCGGATTTTTTCGAATCACGTTACCCCAGAAGATCAAGCACTGTTGATTCTGTCTGCGCGTTGCCTAAGGTCGCAGCGTTTAAGGTACTATCGGAAGAGAGCGATGACTATGCGGGCAGACGGCTCACAGTGGAGCAAATCAAACGATCGCGGAGCAAAATTCATCTCTGGCTGAAATCGTAATGTATCGAAACGCTTTTTGTTTTAAATTTTACTTTTTTCAAGAGCTATAGTAGGTACTTGCAACGTTTTGATCATCTAATGTCTGCACTCCAGAATTTTTCGAAATGTAGAAAAAAAATTCAAATTTTTTCTTTGAATATACGGTTTTCGAATTTTTCAGATAGAAAAAGTTTAAGATCATATAACAATAATAATAGGAACATGACCTGTACATAAAATACTACCACTAAGAATATTTTGGGCTGTAGAGAATTTTTTTTGGTACAGATAGAAAAACCCTTATGAGCAAAAAAAAAGAAGGGAGGAGTGGTAGTTATGGGTTGAGTGGTAAAGACATCAGTTTTGGGATGACTAATGTTTTGGTAGGGGGGTACTATGATGAACTCACAGGTGATGACACAGCACATATTGTCATGAGCGGCATCGTCGCCGTCGAGGAAGCTTTTACAGTCGCGTACTGACATACGCGCACACAGGGTCGTGGCGCAAGAGAGAGCGAGAATCGAGGAGGGAGAGCGTGAACCGGAGTATTACGCTACGTATTACGTGCGGTTGCTTAAGCAGCATGGAGAGATAGATAGATAGATAGATACATAGATAGATATGACTTTATTTTTCCTTTTCACGGAAAAAAATTTGAATACGTGTAAATGTAATAACAATTTATAAAATAGAATAAAATAAGATATAAAGTAAATACTAAAAGATAAAATAAAATAATAAAAATTAGAATACTCAACATAGTTTTTCGCCGCATAATGCAAATAAAATATCCAAGTACTAGTTAATGCCACTGATTCTGTTGTCAGAAAAGATAGAAAATATAAAAGTAAAAGTAGATAGTACGAGTCGTCTTTTAAAATACATAAAAAATGAAATATACATACAAGTCAAAAAGTAAAACTTAAATTAATAAAACAATGATTTCACCAATAGGCTACGTCTAACTAGTATCAACTTTCGTACTGACAGCCCGTGCCCCGAGAAAGGGGCTAAGGATCGAGATCTAATAGGTGTTGGTGCACCGCCCTCTTGAAAGACGAATATGATGGGAGGTGGCGCAGGGATGGAGGAAGTGAGTTCCACAGGCGGACTCCCTGGGTCAGAAATGCCCTCTCGCCTGTCTTGTAGTTCAGGGCAGGGAGTTTAAACTCCGGATGTACTCCCCTGCCGGTCGGCCTAGGCCTATGCTCTATGAAAAGGGCAGCCAGATAACTCAGCTCACGCATCCGAAGAATCTTATAGGACTGCGAAATAGAATCTATGTAAGTCCGAACGGAGCCAGCGGAGACGTCGCAAGTAGGGGTGATGTGCTCATCTCTCCTGAGCCCAGTAATATATCTCACACATGCATTGTTTAACCGTTACACTCTTCCGCACTGCTCATTTGATGTATTTAAATATACCACCGTGCACTAGTCGAGATAAGGTTGTACCAAAGCCTCAGTTAGCCGTCTGCGGTGAGTCTCAGTGATACATGCCCTAATAAACCGCAACCTATTATATAGGGTTTTGTTCGCTTTCTTTGTTACTTGATCTAAGTGCGGAGTCCATGTTAATTTGCTGTCAAGTATGTCACCGAGACTCGCCACTTCGAACCCAATACTATTGCCTTTGTCTTACCAACGCCAAGATGAGTTGACACTCTCTTGCCGGTTCTGGACCGGTGGAGAAGATTCTCAAATGATGGCTAAAAAGATTAACGGAATATCACAGTCACTCGCAGCTAATACAGTTCCAGCTAGAAAATGGAGACGTTGCTGACGGTACCTTCATGGACATAGAGAGGGCAGTCAACCATACCTCAAGAGACGTCGACAGTGATGCCCTGCGGACGTTGGGAGTGCCTACAATGCTAGTAGACTGGATGAGCCATATGCTCAGAAACAGGCAGCTAGAAGTGACCAAGGGCAACGCCATTGTAAGAGGCGGGATATCCTCGGGCTGCCCGCAAGGGGTCATGTCGCCCCTGATATAGTGTCTAGTAGACGATCAACAAGGGAACTTGTGGATTGTTGAAGTTTGGTGTAGAAGCAAAGGCCACGGGGTCAACCCGGACAAAACAGAGGTCATGGTATTCACCAGGAGATACAAGTGGGTCGAACCTGCAAACTAATGCTCAACAGAAAAGCTCTTAAGTTAGCCAATGAGGTAAAATATTTAGGTGTCACCGTGGATAGCAAGCTGAAATGGGGAAGTCACCTCGAGATAAAATGCCAGAAATTCACCGCAGGTCTGTGGCAACTACGTAGGGGCAGAAACTGGGGACTAAAACCGGTAGCGATGAAATGGCTTTATGATGCGATCCTAAAGCCCCGAACCACCTATGCAGCGGCGGTCTGGTGGAATAAAACGTATTTGAAGACCTGGTACTACCGTGTACTACCGAAGCGGGAAGGTCAATGCCAACGGCCGTTCTAGGCGCTGCGCTAGGTATTGAGCCTCTCAACCGAACCGTTGCTGCGGCTGCTGCTGCTGCTAGACGGCTACTCAGGGTTCGTAAGGACTCTGGGGATAGCATTCAGGGCATAATACCAAAGGTCCTGAGGTCTGGAGGCGTCTTTATGATGCCCCGTGACAAAAGGACCACGGCATTTATGTTTGCCAGGAAATATCGGATCAGCCTGGCGGATAGGTCCGACTGGGCAGAAGGCCGGGTGAAGCTACCAGTCAACGGCAAAGTTTGGTATACAGATGGATCCAAGGTGATAGAGGGAACTGGTGCAGGAATATACCGTCACAAAGGAGGAAGGGGATGCACCTTCCCACTGGGACGGTACGCGACGGTACTACCAGCTGAGCTGGTAGAGATGCTCAACTGCTCTCTCTTGGCAGAGGAGGAGAGCGGAGAAGGGCACCTACATATTAGCACAGATAGTAAGAGCGCCATTCAGGTTCTTAGAGCGTACACAACCACCTCGAGGCTAGTGTACGACATCTGGTCAATGTTAAAGAAGACATTAAACACAAGAGACAATGTTGATATCAGTAGATATCAAAATTTGAAATATTTAATGAAAAAGAATTCCAAAGGTTATAAACCAAAAAAATCATTAGTATTAAAATGGCAAGAAATAATAAACTTTATGAACAATGCATCAGACTACGTATATTTAGCTTCAAAGGTTAGTAGTTGTATTCACTTCATTAATTACTACTTTATTAAATTGTATTGTGCTCTCAGATGTGATGAACTGACTAATCTGAAAGTCAAAGACATTGAAATTCATGGTAACAGGTATCTTGTTTCAATCAACGAAACCAAAAATGATAAACCTCGCCAATTCATAATTGGAGAACTTTTTTATGAGAAGATTAAGCAATACACCTCGTTGAGACCAAATGAATCATTTAATGACAGATTTTTTATTCAGTACCAAAAAGAAAAATGTTATTATCAAGTCATTGGTAGAAATAAAATTGGTGAAACACCTCAAGCTATAGCATTATATTTCAACTTGCCAAATGCGAAAATGTACACCGGGCATTGCTTTCGAAGAACTGGAGCAACACTTTTATCTGTCTCGGGTGCAAATATTACCATGCTCAAACAATTAGGAGGATAGAAATCAACTAATATAACACAAGGTATATTAGTTATTTATTTCTTCAATTAGTTTAGATATAATGCCTAATATTTACAATTAATTTAAATGTCGTCGCTCCCGAATAAAAAGGTGCCATTTCAGAATCCGGCTAGAAAACAAATCATCTCAAAATCCGGCTAGAGAAGGTGCCATTTCAGAATCCGGCTAGAAAAGGAGTCATTTCAGAATCCGGTTAGAGAAGGTGCCATTTCAGAATCCGGCTAGAGAAGGGCTAGAGAAGGAGTCAACTCGGCGTCCGGTTAAAGAAGGTGCCATCTCATGCGCTGATTTTTTTAACCCCAATTTAGGTTGGCAGCAGTACGAAAGCTTTCTTTTTTTTTTGCACTTTTAGCCTGATATTTTTAACAGAGAAAACTGTAATCATTTTATATCATTATAAAAATCGTTATAGCTAAGAAAAAATAAAATATTTATGACACCCACCTATACACACACGCATACACACACGCGTCACATTTACACATACACACTTGAAAAAGAAAGGAAAGGCCCTTGGGGCCACAATCATCTGAAAAAGTAATTTATAATATTACTATCATAAAAATATAAATAGATACTATAAATATAATTTATTTTGATTACCTTCAACCATTAGATAAGTCCTGAAATCCATTGTACACGGATGTATGACATTTAAAAAAAATCATTATAAAGATCATTATTACTCTAAGAAAAAATAAAATATTTGTGACATCCACCTATACACACACATACGACAATCGATATCAAAACGACAAAAATTCATGAAAATTTATAAAATTGATCCAAAAAAGCAGTTTTTGTCATAAAAAAACTTAATCAAAAAATTTGGGAATTGTAGATCAATCTACCATAGAGGCAAATATTATAAGTATTTTGTATTTTACCTCATTAAAATACATCAAGTTGTCTTAAACAAAAACTATGCAAATCTTTATTTTTTTAAAATGTCATAAATCCATGTACAATGGATTTCAGGACTTATCTAATGGTTCAAGGTAATCAAAATAAATTATATTTATAGTATCTATTTATATTTTTATGATATTAATATTATAAATTACTTTTTCAGATGATTTTGGCCCCAAGGGTCTTAATGTGTATGCGTGTGGGTATACGTGTGTGTGTATAGGTCGGTGTCACAAATATTTTATTTTTTCTTTGAGTAATAATGATCTTTATAATGATGTAAAATGATTACAGTTTTCTCTGGTAAAAGTATCGGGCTAAAAGTGCAAAAAATCAGCGCGTGAGATGTCACCTTCTTTAACCGGACGCCGAGTTGAGTCCTCTAGCCGGATTCTGAAATGACACCTTCTCTAGTCGGATTCTGAAATAGCACCTTCTCTAGCCGGATTTTGAGATGACTCCTTTTTTAGCGGGATTCTCAAATGGCACCTTTTTATTCGGGAGCGACGATATATTCAAATTTTATTCCATATTCAATATTCAAATAATACTTGTTTTTTCATCAATAACTTATTTATGAATACTTTACTTATTTACAGGTTATGTATAAAATTCTATGAAAAATAGAGAATAAATTTTTGAAACTATAACCCATGCAGCTGAATCCAATTCAAGACCGTCGACTAGCAAAAACTGTTCAACTGAAGTAGGCATTGCGAATAAAGATACTGTCAACGGTCAATCCAATTCAAAATCATCAACTAGCAAAAGCTTTTCAATTAAAGTAAGCTTTGCAAATAAAGATACTCTATCTCCATACGCAGAGGTGGATTGTAATAATTTCTCTGATTTTGAAGTAAATGAGGATCTAGCTAAAATTGATCAATTATGGCAATAACAAGTACCTGAATTATCAGCATCTTCTTTTACACCTGTAAAGAATAAAAGAATACTTCTACCGTATAATCAGCAATCAACATTACCTACATATTTTAAATCAAAACCACCAGTTACGGTTTCTTTCAAGGGATCAGAAAATTAACCACCGCTAAAAAAAGTAAAAACTCAGAAGTTGAAACTTATACAAGAAAAAACAGTTTATTATGCTTATCAGTTCAAGAGGTACATAATAATATTGACGTAAATTCATGGGATCAAACAATAGAAAATAATAATGATGTAAATTCATGGGCTCAAGAAACACAAAATAATAATGATCTAAATCCAGTTTTTAACAAAAATTCATATATTAAGTATGAAAACTGTGTATTTCATGGAAATATTATAAACAGCTTTGATTGTTCCTGTAAAGATTATAATAAATCTGTAATAAATAATTAAATACTTTGTAATAATATAATAATTTTTTTATTTCTAGCCTATAATAATAGAGAAGATATTTATATAAATAAATATTTATATCTAAAATTAATTTGTAAATAATTTTTGGCATTTGCATGTAGGTTTTCGATCCTACCGCCGACCAGCAGCACTCGCTTCGCTCGTGCTGGTAAATGTCGAGGCAGGCATCGTAATCTAAAAAAGAGAAAATTCAAAGCTTCGCGAGTGTCCGAGAGAGGCGTTGAAGCGAGTAGCAAAAGTTCAACGTGGCCGTACAATGGGCTGTCTGCTGGGACGTAATTGCACTATTTTTAATAATTTTGAGGAGATTTCTTAAACGTACTTTCGACCGGCTATAAAGAAAAATAGTATACGCCACATGAGCAGGAATTTCAACTTTCTGCCCTTGTAGCGTAATATACTATGTATTACAAGTTATCACTGACAAGTCAAGAAAAAATAAAAGAAAATCCGTGCATACTTTAGCGCGAAGCTAAATCTGGCGTGTTTTATAGATATATTTGTGCAAGCGTATAGCAACTAATTCGCGGAAAATCGAGTATGCATGAGTGGACGCGCGAAACGCAAGTGGACTGTTTTTATTTACAGTTCCATCACTTACTGCAATACGTGAACATCGTTGTCTGTAAAAGTGTCTGAATGATTTGAAAGTGGTGCACAAAAGAGAAAAAAAAACTATAGGAAATACAAAATTTTAACAATAAACGACCAAAGTTAACTAATTATTTTTCCGTCGATTCAATTAGTGAAATTAGTAATAGTAATTGTGAAGCTCTGCAGAAAAATTTGCACGAAGAAACACATGATAACTCTATTTGTGAAAATTAAATCAATGGAATGGGTGATGTTTCGTTACGTTTTCAAACTGAGAATCTTTATAGTAAGAGTATTAATAATGATAATTCAAATGATGTTAATGAATTTAATGATTTGCATGATGTTAACTTGAGTACCGGACGTTCTAGTACTATAAACGTTAATGAAACGATAACAACAGGTATTTTTATATTTTTATATTTAGGCTTTAGCTATTATTAAAAGGATAATTAAAATGATAAATAGTTTGAATTGTATTTTTATTTTATATTAGATTCAGTAACATTTCATGCGTACCTTTATATTATCTTTGTCAATTATACTTTTTAGAAAATATTTACAACAATATTTCTGATTGTATTTTTGTAGAGATTATTCAATGTGATCCAGCATTATGGTCATCAAAATTAAATGAAAATAAAGCAGACAGGAATAGATATTTAAATATAGGTTCTTTATATTTTCAAAATAAATACAAGTATTTTCAAAGAGCATTGAGCAATGGTAAAAAGTATGAACGAAATGGATAATGTACTTGGAATTAAGTGGTAATGTATTTTGTTTTGCATGCAAATTATTTTCAAGTAATCAAGAAAACATTTTCGTTAAAGAAGGATTTTCTAATTGAAAAAAAGCTGACGAACTAATAACCGGACACGAGAATTTTGAAGAGCATAAGCGGTGTATGTTGGGTTGGATACATTTTATAAATAAGAATTCAAGTATTAATAAACAATTAATAAATCTGACGCAACAAGGCGTACAATACCGGGTAGAAATATTAAAAAGAATGGTCTCTGTTATTATATTTTTGTCTGAAAGAGGAATTCCTTTTTGTGGGGCTGAGGAAGTTATTGGTTCAAAAAGCAATGGAAATTTTTTAGGTATAATAGAGGTAATCTCTGAATTCGATCCGGTTTTAAAAAATCATATGAGTTATAAAAGTAATCATAAGAGTTCTAGTCTGTCCGTCGTACGGAACAGAAGTGTTTATATTTGGCTTAGAAATGTAAACACTAGGTTAGAGTCGTTGCGTGGAGTGAGGAGTTGCATGATGCTCCGATTAAAAGGTTCTGTAAATCCCACCCAGAACAAAAAGTTGGTGCAGTGGTGTGTATTTTGTACGAAGATTTCCATCATACGAGAGAAGCAGTATCAAAATATAATGCTGGTGTACCACTGTAATTCATAACCAGCTCTTTTATCATCTGTCAGGAACACGCAAACTTTGCCCTAAACGCTAAGCTACCATATGGTGAACTTAGTGGATCTGTTGCGGCTTTTATAGCACAATATAAAAGTGAAGATCGAGAATTACTAAAACAAGAAATTGTGAACAAGATCAGTCTGGAGAAAAATAAAGGAAATTTACATGATGAAACAATATAGGAAGATCTAAGTGAACTTGAAAAATTACAGATTGAAAATAAATTACTAAAACAAATAGTGGCTGAAATGCAGGAAAAAAACAAGATACTAAATGAACTGTTGACAATAGAAAAAATGAGTAGTAACGGAAATAACGATAACAATTTTTTTTAAAAAACGTCTGCGGAAAGTGTAATGCAAAACAAATTAAAACCAAAAAGTAAAAAAATACCAAAGCTTATTATTAAAAAAACAAATAGCAAAGATCAAACAAACATTGAAACAATAGTCTGTAAGTACCTAACTAATGACAAAACAATCCAAACAAAAAATGTAGTAACAAACATTAAAGACACAGTGATTATAAATTGCATGAATGAGAAAAGCATTGAAAAAATTGAAAAAACATTAAAAAGCGTAAGCCAACTTAGTGAAAATTTTAAAATTAAGAAGGAACAAATAAAAAAACTAACTCTAAAGGTTGTATGAATAAGTAAAAATTTTGTATCCAAAGAGGAAATTGAATTAGACATAAACCAAAGAAATTTCAGCCATATAGATGAAAAATGCAAAGTATTACATAGTTTTGCTAACGAAAAGTCAGTGAGTGCAATAATTGAAGTGTCAGCGAATATTTATAAATACATTAAAGAAAATAGAAGCAACATTTTTATTGGTTATCAAAATTGCAAAGCTTATGACATTATTAATACTAATCCATGCAAATTTGTGCTAGTTTTGGACACGGTGGCAAAAAATGTACTAACAAGGCCAGATGTTATAAATGTGCGGGAGACTACTCAGCAAAAGAATGCAAAAGTGAAATCATAAAGTGTGCGAACTGCGAATTTAGTGACAAAGAATATAAAACAAAGTGTAGCATAAACCATAGCGTAATAGACAGTGATTTATGTGAGATCTTAAAAAAGAAAATTAAAAGATTTATTGAATCAACTGACTATCCATTACAACCAAATTATCAAAGATGTTTTGATAAACTAGAGCGTGGCAAAATAGATACAAACAGACAAGAATCAGCCGTTGAGGCATCTACAGTACAAACAACCAATTCCTTTTCTTTGATAAAGAGATCCTACATGACAACAATCACTGATCTACCTCTAGTTAAACAAAAGACCAGCGAAGTAAGATTCAACAATTGAAGAGGAAAAAATAATAAAGGAAGAAACAATTTGTAATTAAGTAAGTAGTTTAAACAAATCACTGAAAATAGACAAAGACCTAGTTTTATGCGTTAACGTAAGGAGTTTAAATCATAACTTTAACAAATTACTATTATTC
>JAWWEQ010050769.1:0-10000 GCA_035583055.1 Torymus tubicola
CCAGAGAAATAACACAAGCCATCAGTAAACTTGCTGCTAATTTGATCGGCGTCTATGCTGCTGACCACATACCACAATGTTTGAGTCTTCCAGCAGCCATCGTGACTAATCTCGATACATCGGGTAAACCAGGCTCTCATTGGGTGGCGTTCTATATAGATCAGCATGAAATCGGCACCTACTTTGACAGCTACGGACTGGGTCCGATATCACGATATTATCTTGATCGACTTGGAAGAAATTGCAAGTGATAGAAGTGGAACAAGAAAAAGTTGCAGAGTATTGCTTCGAAAGTCTGCGGCGAATATTGTATTATGTTTTTTTATTTTATGTCTAATGGGTGTAGTCTACGTACTTTTTGTCAAGTTTTTACGTCAGATACGCTTGCAAACGACGAATTACTAACATCGTTTTATAAAAATGTTAAGAGAAAATATCGTAGGAAAAGACACGGGCAAAAGCTTGGAGAACAAAAGAAAACGCGTCGCTTGCAATTTCTTCCGAGTCGATCAAATTGATATTGTGATATCGGACCCAGTCCGTAGCTGTCAAAGTAGATGCCGATTTCATGCTGATCTATATAGAACGCCACCCAATGAGAACCTGGTTTACCCGATGTATCGAGATTAGTCACGATGGCTGCTGGAAGACTCAAACATTGTGGTATGTGGTCAGCAGCGTAGACGCCGATCGAATTAGCAGCAAGTTTACTGATGGCTTGTGTTATTTCTCTGGTGTTCATTTTTAACGCGGGAGTGTAGAGCTCTCGACGGTTGAGAAGTATATGTGTTACTATCCGAGTCGGTACTATTTGTATCTTTTACCTCGTCGTTTTCAGAAGTATCATCATCATCAGTAGCGTCCGAGTTCTCCGCAAACCGCAGAGCTTTTTTCTTTTCCTTACACTTATACTCGTTAAGCAATGTAAAATACATTTCACTCTGTACTCTTTCCCTATATATATATCGCTCATTTGTAGGATTTTTATGTCTTGTACTCTTAACCCTTAGCTTGTAATCATGTATTAGTTTAGTGTCGCTGGAGCAAATCTCATTCAATTTTAGTTTGTAAGTTAAATTAGTTCCCGGTTGTACGCGCTGCCTTAAAAATTTATGCAATCATGGTTTGTAAGTTTTTGTGTATTCATACTTTTTCTTTTACTATGTAAGTTTTTTCTTAATAATCTGATCGATCGCTTAAAATTTTTTTTGCCATAACATCTGTTTTTATTTATCACCTCTTATTCTTCTAATAAATTCTCAAATCCTCTGTGTTTCTTTAAAGAATAATAATGGAGTCTCCCATTTGTTCATTTATAAACATAAAAACGCAATCAACGGATTGCTTGCAAGTCTGACTTCGTTGGAATTCTTATGGCTATTTACACACATTGCTCACGGTTCTCTATCAAGGGAAGGTAGCGAGGTGTCCCTCTCCTATTTTCTTGAAACTGTGCACCTCAGTAGATTATCGAAAAATATTAAACACGTGTTTTTTTAGCTGCTGGTACGATGATTAAGGGAGTGAAAAACACTCCTAAAGTTTAATCCTAAATATCGCAGTTAAAACACTTTTACAGATATTTTCACTTCTAATCAATATTTTTGAACCACATAAAATTATTTTTATTAACCCAATAACCAATAACCCAATAGTAAAGTCGACTTAAGAGTTTGTTTCCCTTATTTTGGAGGGGGTAGAATCGTATTTTATCAAGTACATTTTCATAATAAAAATTCAAAAATTAACTCAAAATAAATAAAAATTATTTTTAGAATCTTCTAGAGTGTTTTTTATTACAGCTCACGAGTTCGTCATCAAAATTTTAAAATCTAAATTGGTGGATCCAATACGCTTGACGAAACTTATTTAAAAACTTTTAATTTCGATAAATAGTGCCTTTTTGACGCCGTAGAATATCAATTTATAACCATATTCCCAAAATTCATAATATTAAATCTAATATGGTGGAAGAAATTGACAATGAGAGTGAGATGTGTGATTTTTTCAGAAAATTTTACAGAAAATTTTTACAGATAATTTTATATGAAAAAAAATTACTTTTTATTTATTTTTATTTATAGTTTGTAACGGGCGCGTATATATACTAGCTCGGAACTATAATGGGATTTGAATTTCGCGTGCGAACGCGGGGAAAAGATACTGGAAGAGCCATCGGGCGGCGCGCGACGGAACATCGAGGCATGACCGAGCACTGCGCGGGAGAGAGCGGCCATCTTGATGAGCAGAGAGAACGTTGACAGCCGCGCGCGAAGCAACAAGTGCGAGAGCTTTTTTTAAGTGTTCGACAGAGATAGCTATAGAGTGTGTACAGTGAAAGGACTGCCATGTCGCACCTCCACTCAGAGCAACCCGGCGTAAAGAAGTGCGAGCAGAGTAAACAGCCGCCGGCCGAGATACACGGAAAGAGCCAGAGATTCAGCAGGGTCAGCGAGGAGACTCCATCCCCGCCGGCGTACAGCGGATTACGAGCGAGATGGCTGATCAGCCCCGAGTAAGTACCGCTAATTACTCGGTGCAGTAAATATTGTTGCGCGTGCGAACCTTGCGGTGAGGTTGTTGCGGCAGGCGAGCCGCGTATTATATCTCGAGCGTCGCGGAGCGTAAAAGCCGGCTGCGAGCACCGACAAGCGTAAAGTATCGAGTCACGCGTTTTTCATTTAGAGAGCCCGACCCGTGCATGCTTTCCCGAATACCGCCCTCTGCCCTTTTCAGCTGGAGCTAGCCGAGGGCATCGACTCCTGGAGGAGCAACAGTAACGGGAAGGTAAGAAGAGATAGAGAGAGAGAGAGAGAAGGGGGGGGGGGGAGATATCGCCGCTGTTCGAAAGCCGCGGCGTTGTACGCGAGAATAGGTTGCTCAAAAGTGTTTTTGTAAACTAGTTTGAGTAATCTGTTTTGAATATTTTGGAGTAAATGTTGATTGTTTTTGTAGACACCACCCCAAGCAATTATTCCATAATTGATAACTGTGAAAAAAGGCATAGTAAATAACCTTTAATGTATTTATTTGCATAAATTTATTAATTTTGTAGAATATGAAGTTTAAGTAACTTGTTTTTTTAATTAGGTAATTAATATGTTAATCCCATTTTAGAGTGTAATCAAAATTCACCCCTAAATATTTACACGAGTCCACTCTCTTTAGTTTTTCTTTGTTAATAAAGATATCTACATCTTTTGGAACACTGTCACAGTAATTCCCGAAAGTTATATAAACAGTTTTACTTATGTTTAAAGTTAGTTTATTCAATGCAAGCCACATTGCTACTTTTTGTATATATTGATTCATTTCCTTTTCTACTTCTTTCCATGTATTACCCGACGATATAACCGCTGCATCATCAGCATACCATAAATTGAGTTTTCGGAGCTGCGGCTCTCCCATAGTTATTGTTATTGGTTCACTTTCGCGTTGGTCAATTCTTACTATCTGCTTTCTATTTGACAAGTAGCTTGTCATCAATTCATAAGCATTGCCTCTTATCCCGAAAGCTTCCAACTTAAGTAGTAGTATATTATGATCCACCGTATCAAATGCTTTGGCTAAATCTAGAAATGCGACTGTGATTGGCTGACTTTTATCTAAACTATCATAAATTGTTTTTGAAATATAGCTTAGAGCGTCTTTGGTTCCTTTGCCTTTTATGAATCCAAATTGTTTTTCGCTTAATATTTTGTTTTCTCAATAAAATTAAAGATTTTTCCCCAAGTTCCCAATCATGTTTTATTTTGGAATCTTTAATAACTTTGTTTAGGCATTTAAAGTAGTTTTTATATTCAATTAGCAAGCTATCATTCATTGGATCCTTTTTAAGTTTTTTTTATATAATTTGTCCTTTTTTTTACAAGATTTTAATATTGCACTTGTAATCCATTCTTTTCTAGGTATATTATTGACTTTATCGTGGTTCCTTTTTGATAGTTCTTGACAATGAATTATTTCATCTATAAAAAGATTTATTGCTTTATTTGGATCCTCGATTTTTTTATATTCAGCCCAGTATTTTTGATTTGCTATAATAGCTACTTTCTTATAATTTAATGAATAATTAGTTTTCTTATTTTCCATGCCTGCGTTGACAAGTGGTTTTTTTATATCTATGAAAAGCAGATAATGATCAGTAATAAGTGTCGTTAATTTGAAAGTTTTAGTGTTGATTGAGCTAATTTTTATAAAAATATTGTCTATGGAAGTTCGACTATCAGTAGTAATATCGTATGGTCTAGTCGTATCAGTAAAGCCAGGGTATAAACCATTTTCATGAAAATTATATAAAAAATTTTGACTAATGTTGTTCTGTAACATTAAGTTAATATTAAAGTCACCTATTATCAGATCATTTTTAACGTTTCGTTTAAGTTGCAAATATTGATTTACTCTTAAAATGAACTTTGTATTATGCACATCATGTGATCTGTACATAGCAGAGATTTTCAACTGACTATTGTTTTTAAGGTTTATAATTGTATTTATTGTATTTAGTATTTTTAGCCTACCCATCTCTATTACATTAGTTGTCTGAGTTACATCTTCTTTTACGTATACGACTACACCATCTGATTTGTTAACATGGCTATGGTTGTAATATATGTTGTATCTATTTAGACTATAATAGTGATAGTACTCTAGATTACCGGTTTCAGCACACACTATTACATATGGTTTGATTTTGAGCCTCTTATTCAAGATTTGCTATTTTTCAAAATTGTTTTTTAAGCCTCTTATATTCGTATATAAAATCAGATTATCTATTGCTTTTCTATCTTGATTAAAAGACTTCAAATCATTATATGTTACTTCCTGTGGGATAAATGTTCATGTATGTCTTCTAACACTTCACTGTTCTGTGTCATGTGTTGAACTTGGTGTTGTTGGTGTTGCATTTGGGCTGGTTCCTATGCTGGAAACACTTCCTGTAGATCGACTCGCTACCCTCTGTCTTAGATTTGGTGTAAGCATTGTTGGTCTTGGTAATGTTACCGTCGGTACTTCAGGTCTGTTAATTTGATTAACTGCAGTTGCGCTCTGCTGTCGTTGAGCCGGCCTTGCCGGTTTCCAGGTCGGTACGTCAGGCTTGATACTGTAATCGATTGCATCTATGTATTTTTTTATCTTGTTTTTAAGTATTTCACATTTGCTCATGTCATATGGAGAATGATTAGTGTATAATTTTGTTTGGTATGTTTTGTTACTAAAGATACAGTTAGTGCATTCTGTTTTGCCGAAAACACAATTTTTTGTTTCATGGTTACCTGTACATTTTATGCATATTTGTTTATTTCTGCATTTGCTTCCATTATGACCTAACCTTTCACAGTTGTAACATGGTGAGGTGTTTATTAGATCATAGACCAAACACCTTTAATGTCCTACAAAAAGTCTGTTATAGTTCTCTCTGATCTGACTTGTATGTTTCTGGTGGAATTTCCATTATAACAGAACTGAGTTTTGTTTTTTCAATTGTGTACATATGTAGAGCAGTACAATTGCCGTTTTCGTCATTAAAGTTTCTTACATTTATATCATTTCCAATTCCCTTCATGCCTATCTTTGTATAGTTGTCTATGCCAACTATTTTTATTTTTGGGTTATTTAATTTTTCAGTCGCTATATCACACTTTAGTAGTTTTTTTTAAGTACTTTTTCCGCAGCTCTTACACTCTCAATGTTCATGCAGTTAACTATGATATCACTTTTGTTTTTGGTATACAGTTTTGGTTTGTATGTTTTTTTCTCTCACTAGATATTTCGTAACTGTATTTAAAACTTCATCTTGTTCATATTTACCTATTTTAACGACGATTTTTGGTATTCTTTTCGGTTGTGTTTTTATCACTTTTATCTCTTTCGTCACTTCTGCGAAGGATTTTTTTGTTAATTGGTTATCTGTTTGATTTTCTTTATATTCTTCAAGCAACTGGTGCAATAGTTTCTTTTGTCTTGCAGTTCTTTATTCAGTTGTTT
Organism: Torymus tubicola; assembly: GCA_035583055.1. Classification (NCBI taxonomy): domain Eukaryota; kingdom Metazoa; phylum Arthropoda; class Insecta; order Hymenoptera; family Torymidae; genus Torymus; species Torymus tubicola. The sequence continues at coordinate 5,989 of JAWWEQ010050769.1, forward strand.
TAATAACGTATTTTCAGCTACCATAACCTCATTCTCACTTATGTTGTTTATTGTTGTACCTTATCCTTCTATTGTCTTTTCTGCTAGCTCCTCTAAGATTTCTCTTCTTATTTCATCGGTTTGTTTCAATTTAATATGTGCTATTATTATTTTTACTGTCTCACTCAAGTTTTCCTCTATCTCATTCTCCTCATTGTTGGTTATGTTAGGCAGATCACTAAGTTATCTCCTTGGTCTTTTGTGTTGCGCAATCTATAGAAATCACTATTATGGTATGCACTTCCATATATCATGCAAATTACCGTTACCAGAGGTGCTTTTGGATGACACTTGTAATATTTTGTACTGCTCTTATCGGGAGGTCGTTCCCTCGCTGGCGCCATATTTTTCCATATGTACGATAATAATAAACAATGAAAACGTAATGTATTATTAATGAATTTTAATTTTTTGTTTTCAGTAGGGATTACGAACTATCAAGAGATTAATAAAAGTTATATTTGGATAAAATAACAATTTTCCAATAATTTATTTTTAAAAAAAAATTTGATTTATATTTTAATAAAAAATTTAAATTTTTTAAAATAATTCATAAATTTAAATTTTAATTTATGCTAAAAATAAGCAAAATGTAAACTATTATTTATATTTATTTATTTATTTTTATCTATTTATTTACATTTCTTTATTTACCTTTATCTATTTATTTATATTTATTTATTAATTTTTATCAAATTATTTATATCTTTTTATATTTATTTTTATGTTATTTCTAATTGTAAACGGAGAAACCGTAATCGATCGTATAATTTTCCTTCATTAGTGGTCGGATGTGAAACCGCCATCGCAAACCACTGTTATGTATTTTTCACTTGTACATCTGTGGTAATTTATCATGTTTATGAAATTGTATTTTATTCGAAATCAAAATAACTTATTTGTACGTATGTGTATCATGAAACATATAAATGGGAGTTTTATAAAAGGCCCAGTTCAGTTTGAAGTTTCAATTGTATTACATAGGCATAAGTATGTCAACTTATTGTTAATACATTGCTCTCATATGCATGATTCGCATTTTAGACTTTTAAATTTATATTATAAATTTTTTTATATCAAAAAATGCTATAAATTAAATATATATTTCTTCAGTTATTGTTAGTGTAACTTTTTTGCACAGAGTTATATCGTATAGTAATATGATGGATAATTCAGGAATTTAAAAAGAAACACAAGAGACAAGATATAATTATTTCGATGGATTATGATGTCAGTTTACACGAGTGAAATAATATCGTTAAAATGCAATCTCTCGTGCATAATCAGTTATCATCTCCAAGATTCCATAATCTTTTAAATATTCATGGTTCAAAAGTGGATAGTTAACTGACAGACCTCCAGAATTTCATAATCCTGTTGAATTTGGATTCAATACAACAACAGGACCTGTATGTAGCTATCAGAACAATATTGGAATTATAACGTGTGGGTGGTGTAAACAGCAATTGTGCTTAAATCATTATTTTACGGAGTATCATTATTGCAACCATTATAAACCATAGGAATAATATATAAAACAGTCGTGATTATCAACAATTTGAAATATTTATTACTGCATGCATAAACTTTTTTATTAATCTCTTGATAGTTTTTAATCCCTACTGAAAACAAAAAATTAAAATTCATTAAAAATACATTACGATTTCATTGTTTATTATTATCTTTTGTGTATATTATTATTGTTATACTAGTAACTCTACAAACTAATCCAATAGAAAATCAACAAATTTTAAGAAACTAAAATTTTAATTTAATAGATTTCATGTAAATTTAATAACTATAAATAAAAATAAATAAAAATAAATTTTTTTTTCATTTAAAATTATCTGAAAAATTTTCTGTAAAAATTTTCTGAAAAAATCACACATCTCACTCTCATTATCAGTTTCTTTCACTATATTAGACTCAATATTATGAATTTTGGAAATATTATAATTTTATTTGGTTCAAAAATATTGATTGGAAGTGAAAATATCTGTAAAAGTATTTTAGGAGTAAACTAGGGGTGGTTTTCACCCCCTATTGGGTTACTGGGTTATTAAAAATAATTTTATTTGAAAAAATATTGATTGGAAGTGAAAATATCTGTAAAAGTTTTTTAACGGCGATATTTAGGGGTAAACTTTAGGGGTGGTTTTCACCCCCTTAATCATCGTATCAGCAGCTAGAAAAAACACATATTTAATATTTTTCGATAATCTACTGATGTGCAAAGTGTCAAGAAAATAGGAGAGGGACACCTCCCTGCCTCCCCTTGTAAGTACCTCTTGAACGCGTTGACTGACTGATGAAAGGTAGTGTTAAAAACACGTATCGATAAATAGATTTCCCTTTGAGAACCATTTTTCACACCGCCTTGTCAACTGAGCGCGAACAACACTCTTATAAACATCATCACTCTCGTATACAAAACTTATGAATGCGTACGTGACTGAAACAGCAGAACGACTGTTATCCCATATACACACGTATAATATAGCCTCTTGAACCACTACAGGGTTTATTACACATCGATAAATAGATTTGAGAATAATCTTCCCACCGCTTTGTCAAGTGGGTGCGAACAGTACCTTTGATAAAATGTGTGCGTGACTAAAAGAAAGGAACCACTGATACTCCATATACACACGTATAATAAAAATCCCGCGAACCACTACAGGGTTGATTGATTTAAACGTTTGTTAAAAACATACACTTATAAATAAATATCTTTCCCTTTGAGAATATTTTCCCACCGGCTTACCTCCCTCCAACACAGTACATACGTAGTGTTCTGTCATTGGTTTAGCGGACACCACTCACTACCTAAAGATACGGTGGGGGTACATACTCATACATATATACAGAACGGTGAGTCCAGAGCCTACAATAATACGTTCGAAGCAGCGACTGAGAACGCATCATCTCTATCGTAACGCTGTATTATTCCTTTAAAATAAAGTACGCTCACGTGTAATCGCGTGTCCATTGTTGCATTTAGTGTTCTTAAAGTCGTAAAAATGAGTCAAGAGAATATTCCGCCGACTCTGCTATTCAACACGAGCTATGCTCTGACTAAATGCCATTCTCAGTTTGTTTACCTTGGCTTGGAATATTTTGGTCGAAAATTTCGGCCTGTTATTCAATTTGCTGGAGAAACCTCGCCAAAAAAGTACGTCAGTATGGACAAGGAGACCTGGCTACAATTCACGAATCATTTTGTCGACATTCAAAACTATCTGTACGACTTTGAAGCACCCAGAAAGATCACGCTGCCGAGTCACGACATTTGTCTGATGGCATGTTATGCCTCAAAAGCTGTAGCCATCAACCAAACGCGTGAAATTACACCACCCGACTTCTCGAGCCACTATGAACACGAGTCATAGGACTGGGACACCGTCGATGGCCGCAGCAGCAACAGTGACATTCCAACGAACAACGACAACATTAATGTGCCACCCAAAAAGAAGAAAAAAATTGAACATTTTCCGAGTGTAGCGATGTTGTTAAAAACATTTTCGCATTGAAAAAATTAGGCAAATTTTAGATTCGAACAATTAGAAAAATGTGTTATTTTCGTCAACATAGGTCACGAAACAATAATTAATAATATTAAAATACACATTTGTGACAAAAATGACAGAAATATTATACAAGGGTTTTTTTGACGGTGTAACTTTTTTAAAAATATTCGACGAACTTAATAAAAATTTAAAATCTCATGTGAGAAATCGCGTAGGCTATTCAGACTTTAGAGAAACTGATGTAGATAGATTATTTTTAGAACTACGTGCTCTGTATTTAGCTACTCTTGAAAAAGAAGTACACGACGCTATTCAATAAATATAAATTATTATTACATTTGGTTTTTCCATTTGTATTTATCCTTTTCTTCTCAACTCATCACCCTCATACCTACACTTGCATCATCACGCCCCCATTTGCATCATCACATGCTCACTTTCATCAT